>QVNV01002904.1:0-22635 GCA_014825455.1 Pseudomyrmex pallidus
ATAACAGAATATCGATACTAAAATATCGAATATCAAAAGAATTATATCGATATTTTCGATATATCGATATCGTATGCTCATCCCTAATACGGTTACACATGTACGGTTAGGTTAGGTTAGGTCGCATCATCCGTTTGATACAGCCATCACTAGAATTGTTTGAAATTCTTTGTTCTAACATTTGCGGTACATAATAGCCTGCAAAATGTCAGACGCTGAGGATGATTTTATGTGCGAAGAGGAAGAAGATTATGGATTGGTGAGTTTCTTTAGAAATTGTAAGACTTGATTTTTAATATCTTTCCTTTCCCCTCCCGGCTCGTGTAAGGTTAGGATTTCTGTATGAAGCTACCAAATATAGTATTTAAAAATAGTTCAACAATAAATAGTCTTATATATGTGTGGAATGTAAGAATGTTCTTCTATGATAAATAATGAGTTTGTTACTGGAAATTTTTTAATTATCAACATGTTTGATTATTCTACTTATTGGTTATGTTTAGTTTTATGTATTATTATATATTGAATAAAGCTTTTTTTAAGTGATCATGTTTTTTAATTGGTAATTACTCCAATTCTTAATGACTTGTTTTAGGAATATTCTGAAGATTCTAACTCAGAACCAGATGTAGATCTAGAAAATCAATATTACAATAGCAAAGCTCTTAAGGAAGATGATCCAAAAGCAGCTCTACAAAGTTTTCAGAAAGTACTGGATCTGGAAGGTGGTGAAAAGGGAGAATGGGGTTTTAAGGCTTTGAAACAGATGATCAAAATTAATTTTAAACTGGTTTGTAAACTAAACTTTTACAAATATTTTTTATAACGTTATGTGCTCTATATGTTGTAAATATACAATGTAAATTAACATAGTGATTCTGGTTTTAGTCTAATTATAAGGAAATGATGGCAAGGTATAAACAGTTGTTAACTTATATTAAAAGTGCAGTTACTAGAAATCACTCAGAAAAGTCTATAAATTCTATATTGGACTACATTAGTACCTCAAAGAATGTAAGTTTGAATCTCTATTTTTTTATCAAAAATAAAAAATGTTAAATATTTCTAACAATAATATATATATATATATATATATATTTTAAGATGGAATTACTGCAAGATTTCTACGAAACCACCTTAGACGCATTAAAAGATGCAAAGAATGACAGGTTATGGTTCAAAACAAACACAAAATTGGGAAAACTGTATTATGATCGTTCAGACTTTAATAAATTGGCAAAAATCTTAAAACAACTTCATCAAAGTTGTCAAGTATGTGTATGCTAAATACTTGTATTTACTCTATACATGGTTGTTTTTTTTTTTTTTTTTTTTTTTTTTTTAATATATCTACTGTTTAGACTGATGATGGAGAAGATGATTTGAAGAAAGGGACGCAGTTATTGGAGATTTATGCCTTAGAAATACAAATGTATACTGCACAAAAAAATAATAAGAAATTGAAAACACTTTATGAACAAAGTCTTCATATTAAAAGTGCTATACCACATCCACTTATCATGGGTGTTATCAGAGGTAAAAATAATATTTTCTATAGATTCAATATCTTGTATATCTTTTCATATTGCTGCTATACTTATATAGGAGAACAATGTAGCTAAATGCTTGTATTTTCAGAATGCGGTGGTAAGATGCATCTTAGAGAAGGTGAATTTGAAAGAGCTCACACTGATTTCTTTGAAGCCTTTAAAAATTATGACGAGTCTGGATCACCACGACGCACAACGTGTTTGAAGTACTTAGTTTTGGCCAATATGTAAGTATCATTATTCATTATTTACAACTGCTTATGATACGAAATGTATGTGCAGTTTATATATGCGTATATTATATTTGCAGGTTAATGAAATCTGGTATTAATCCATTTGATTCGCAAGAAGCAAAACCATACAAGAACGATCCTGAAATTTTAGCTATGACAAATCTAGTTGTCAGTTATCAAAATAATGACATTAATCAATTCG
This sequence comes from Pseudomyrmex pallidus, assembly GCA_014825455.1. Lineage (NCBI taxonomy): Eukaryota > Metazoa > Arthropoda > Insecta > Hymenoptera > Formicidae > Pseudomyrmex > Pseudomyrmex pallidus. The sequence continues at coordinate 1,986 of QVNV01002904.1, forward strand.
AATTAATTTTAAAACAAAATAGGAACAACATAATGGATGATCCGTTTATTAGAGAACACATCGAGGACTTATTACGGAACATACGTACTCAGGTATGCATCTGTATTCATATTGTGCTTCATGATATTTTATTATCGACTGATTTTAGGTTTTAATTAAGTTAATCCGACCTTACACTCGAATCTATATTCCTTTCATAAGTAAAGAATTGAACATTGACGTTTCGGAAGTGGAAAGTCTTTTGGTATCTTGTATTTTGGATAATACTATTCACGGTCGTATAGATCAGGTACTTGTTATCATATCTCTATTTTTTTTTTCAAAGTGACATGCTTATACGTATATTTATTATTGTTACGCTTCTCTGTGCAGGTAAATCAAGTTCTCGAATTGGATAGAAAATCAGTGTGCGCCGCTCGTTACAATGCTCTCGATAAATGGGCAGGTCAGCTCCAATCTCTGCATACAGCTATTGTGAACAAAATGTCGTAAGCAGGATGGTGCGGAACCTGCTCTTGCAATAAAACTGAATCAATTTTACTTTGTATAGTATATCATAAAAACACCATACACACATATGTGAAAAGAAAAACAAGATCTATTGTGATATAATATAAATTTAGCATTTTAGCACAGGAGTTACTTTTTCATTCTTGGCGAGTATATACTTAATTTTAAATCCCAAATAAACAGAAATGTCTCGTCTTTGATTATATAATCTATCTGCACGTGTATAGATCATATTTCACGCGAAGCAAATCACATGAGCAATTTGGGCGCGTCCGACAATCATTAAAATCTTTCAACATGCGTTTTCGCTTTGGAACACCGCTCGATTCAATCGGGACAATTTAATCGGCACCGAGAATGTAGACGGTGTAGAATCCCGATAGGGTAGAGGAACAGGTGAGAAGAAGATGGAATATATGCCGCTGTTCTACGTTTCCCTCACGCTCTGTCTGCCACGTTGCTGCTCGTTACCACTTCTCGCACGTTCGTACGCTTAAGTAAATCTCGAGGGAAGCTAACAAACCTTGGCCCGAACGCGTGATGTATATGTATCTTTTGCTGAGTAATCCTACGCTTGATTATCGGCGACTATATTGCGAGGCATTGCGCGTGATTGTAACAGTGACAACGAAATAAAATTACAAAACCTTCAATTGTAATGATACAAACAGATCTCAAAAACATGCAAATATCTAAGAACAGTCTGATGAAAGCAATCATCTGATATAGAACGGTAAAAAACTTACATTTGAAATTTTTAATTTTTAAATTTTTAACGATGTTTTCTCACACTCTAGTTCGAGTTTGTCGGTGAGAATTAATAAACATCTCTCGTGGAGCGAGAAACGGCTTTAAATTGGAATCAAGCCGCGCAAAACGGAGGCAAAAGGATTAGTTTCATTTTGTAGAACTTTACCACATATGCGCGAGCGCACACACACATCATATCTAACTAGCTATGAATATATTGCAAAAGCAAGTTTTGCGCGCTGTGCATGAGGGAGCATCAGAACGGCCGGTGCACTTCTTGTACGCACCATATAATGCTCAAACGACGGCAACCGTTTTGCTCAGAATCAACGCCCACTTTCTGTGAGTATTTTTCCAACACCCTCTTCCTCCCTTCCCCTTTCCATCGTATACAGTTTATACTTCGGCGCGCGCGCCGCGCACCGCGCAAATTGTTAATTACTGGGCATTAGCCTATTAGAGGCACGTTCGATTTAATTAGCTTGAGACTAATTTTATTGCTCTCTCGTTAGCATGCTGCGGTCGTGTGGGGTCGCTCCTTTTTCGCTATGTCCCGACCACGTACGTACATATTATGCACGTGACGCGTGGAAACGCGCGCGTATACCTGCCCACCAATTTATATTACTGCAAAACATTAAATTTTATAACATTGCGTCACTATTAAAACCATTTTTTAATTAAATTTCGTACGCGCGGAACAAATTTGTGGAGTAACGTCCCTTTCATTTTGCTGCGAAGTTATTGTTTCCGATTATTATTCTTAATTACAGAATTTCACTTTGTGTGATTTTTCATGTAATACACAATTTCATATAATACGAATGTAAATTTTATATACGTGTCTTTTTTTTTTTTTTTTATTAACAGAAAAGCACGGATGAAATAATACACATTAGCATTTGTATAATGTATAGCGACGTAAACATGAAAACTACATATAACGTTGTTATTAAGTGCCAATCTTGAAATGGATTCGCAATCAAGTATATATTCATTTTAGGTCTCGCGGCCAATTGTCAACGTTCGTAAACTACCCGGCAAATTTGTTTACGCCAGTCACAAAGTATTTACCGCGAGCGTGGTGGTTACTTTATCAAAGTCGACAGCGCGGCCGCGGTGCTTTAACGGCGGGGGATGCATAGTCTGACAAATAATGACACCACACCACGAGCCAAAAACACTAGCGCGCTAAAATGCGCGTGTACAAATTATTAAATTTGCCCAAATTGACGCTTGTCGACTGAATAATAAATATCCGGCGCCGTCGATATAATAGCAATTATTCAAGCGGCGACATACAACATGCGGCTATAATATACATGTAATAACGGCGTATATACGCCGGAATTAAAGTAATCTTTTTTAACAAAAACACGCGAACATAATTGGAAAGAACAACGTCCACGTGTGCGCGCGCTATGTAATTGGAATGTATCACTATCAGTGAAATGTATGTCTTGTGTTAAAATCGTTCGTGTTTTCGCAATTTATGTAAAATTTGTAACTGATATTATGACAAAAATACACACGCACACACATTAGTTACGATTCATTTACTGTTGGGAAGTATGAGCGAAATTATCCTTTCTCTTCCCTAACGCGCCCTGTAAATCTCGCGCTATACGTCGCTTAGATACGACCGCCCGGTAAAACGGCGCGGCGTGGTTTCGGCTCCGTTTCGAGAGCATTGTTATTCAGTCTACGTTTGCGCCTATGTAAATGTTGGTTAAGCTTACGCAGGTTGGCATGTGTGTAGGTTGCCTCAGGCTCGTCCTACATTTCGACTGGAGCGACGAGAAGCTATAATCCCGCTGTCTACCAGTAGTAGTCTCCTTTGTCGTGTCAAAACGTCTGAGACGTATATATCTCACTCTCCAGAAGAGATCCTATAGTGTCCGTCTTCTTCGAAGAAGGCCGTCAAAACGCTTAACAGTCATAAGCGCGAGAAGTGCGCTTGGAATATATTGAGAAATGAAATTCAGAACAAAAGAGACCATATAATTGACGCAGCGATAAAATTAATTAGCTCAGAGTGAGGACAAGCTGTGTGGACGCATCGAATAATGATGCCAACGAAAGGATGGTAAAACGAAACCGTATACAACAACGTCAAGTAAGGCGAAACGAGATAAACTGTAACTGCGGAGTAGCCTCGGGAAAGTTTGCATAATGGGTGGATCACGAAGGGAATACACGCCGTTTCGTCAGAAAGTCGGAGGAAGTCGGGCGAAGAAAAATCAAGGACGTACTTAAACATCCAGGGAACGTCTCTCTTTCTCTCTCTCTTTTTCTCTCTCTCGTTGTCTTTCGTTCTGCCGCGGTGCAGCTGCAGCAGCGAGCAGGTATATGCGGAGGACACGTCGCTTCATTCGTCGCGCAGTCCCGCGAGTTAATTTAAGAGCGAACTCTATTTTCAGTGTCCCCGCCGCTCTGAAAGTCCTAACTTGGTAGAAAGTAGCGCGGGCTAAAAAATGAAATCTCGCGCTCCGAGGTTTTAAAGCCTCTTTGGTGACCTGGTAACTATATACAGAAAAGAGAGAAAGAAAAAGATAGAAAAAAAGACGCGGCTGAGAAGACAGAGCTACAGGTACCTATATTCTTTTCGCTGTGATGAGATTTTTTTGTCATGTCGTCGCGAGAAAATTTCTGTGAGATCACGAAAAATTTCGATGAGAATCATCTCGTTATATGAACAAGGTAAATGAAAAATATACATAACAATTGTAATTTGAATTTAAAAGTTTTTAATTATAACAATAGAGGATATGTACTAGATGTATGAGATTTTTTCTCGAAAAAAGAAAACAATATATTTAATTTCTATATATTAACAGTATATTTTATTATTTCTAACGCAAAATAAATATTTTGTCTCATCATTTTCCTTGAGTTCGATTAATGAGATGATTATTCATCCTGGTTTACGTTATCATCTATTATATCACAACGATATATGTTGCCTCGAAAGAGATCCGGATCGCTCCCGATCGAGAAGGAAATCCGGACGATCGAGATTAATTCTGTTAATTAATCGCCGAAGAAACGTGGCGAAATGAAAAGCGTCCATTATTCGCGACAAGATCGGTGGCTGGACGGAGAGTGCCGCACTCTTCGAGTTCCCCTTCCCCGGCACAGAGCTTCATTCATCTCGGGAAATCCCTCCCGAAGTGGCCTTCTTTAAATTGAAACTCAAATACACACCCTTAAAGAGCGAAAGAGCCCTTGAGGCGCCGTTGAGCCCATTCGAGACGGTTATTTTTCACGCTGTAGTCGGGTGGAGGAAGGGGATGGAAAGGTAGAAAGAGGCACGTCTCGTGAGCTCGCTAGTGGGTGCCGCTGCACGATAAGGTGTAAGATAACTGCCACTGCGGAAATCGATTCCGCCACCCGTTAATCGCAATAAATACGCGTTACGCGCTCAGTCACGCTCGGCGGATTATCATTTAAAGCGACAATACGAAATCATTTGCCCGGATACGGATTAGACGTAATTGCAACGTGCGTAATTAATGATATAAATAAAGCCATTTAACCACAACACGCGGCACATAATTCGATCAAATTACAATTGTAAAATGTAATAATTTAATACAGAATAGGAAAATGCGCGCGGATTTTCGCGCGATGTGAAGGAACAATTGTGCGATTTGCGAAATAAGGGATTACACGCCTTTATGGTTTCGCGATATATTTAGAAACGCTGTGTGCTTGTTCGCAAAGGCAAATTTATTATCGCGCACGAGCGAGCTGAGTGCGGTATTTTTTTACCGCTTCTTTTTCTTTTTCTCTTACACACACACACACACACACACACACACACTCTCACATTGTTATCTTACAAATATTACCCCATATTGCAGCCTCATGCTCCGGCATCCCTCGCAATCCTCTTTCGTTCTATTACTTTTGATGCCTGTTTACACGGACACACAGAAGGAGGCTCCCGCGGCATCGTCGTAATTAGGATTTACCTTCCGGAAGACGTTCTATCTTACCGGGATATACCATGGGAACAATACAACATTTTGCCGACCTTGTTCCGCACTACCGCGATCTACGTTAGAGAGCGCGGACAAAAAACTTTTGTCACCCGGTTCTTAAGTAAGTTATACTTTGTGTCTCTTGTTTTTTTATTTTTTTATTTTCCTTCTTATATTTATCGCGCGTATCATTACGTCTTTTATTTATCGTTACGTACTTAATACCGGAAAATGGATGCATACGCGCGCTTGAATTTTGTGAAATGAGCCGTGTATGCGCAGAGCGCGTTCGTGTGTGTGTGTGTGTGTATACGGGCGCGCGCGCTGGTGCATAATTTGAAATTCAAATACGGATCGCTAGATCTGAGAGATGTTGTCCTTCTGATTTTTACAACGCTCGACGTTCGTTCGTTCACGTAGCTTTTATACGTACAGCGCTCGTCGCATCCGCGAGTAATTCGATCTACGCGTTTAAGTCGCGCTCTTCGAAACGTCTCTCCGTCTTGAACGTTCGTTACCGCCTTGATTGCACGGTAGACGCAATGAAGCGTGTGATCAACCGCGCGATGAGATTACTCGTCGGATTATGCGAATGCGGCAACGTGTGTGCGGCAAATATGTATATGTGCGCGGGCGCGCGCGTTAATATGTTTTCCACATAATAAACGCTCGTACCGAAATAAGACGAAAATAAGACGTTCTGCGACGCATTCGCGTAAACAATATCGTCAAACATATTTTATAGCTGTACATACAAGCGTGTGTGTGTGTGCGTGTGTGAAAAATGGACTGGCTCTTTATTATCTCGCGACATCACGAGACAGAGTGAGAACAAATGACTCATTTTCTTTCCGTTCGAATAACACGTCTGTGACAAGTTGCTGAAGATCTCACCGACCCTATCCGAATTTGCGATAAAATATTGTTGATATATATTGTTTCGTTATCTTCGAATTTCTCATTAAATTTCTCGCGCGCATTAAACAAACGACGACGATGTGTATTTTTTACTTCACCGCGTTTGGCTGCAAACTCTCCCAAATTGAAACAATTTCGACCTCAAAAGGGCGCGGTAACAGACGAGTCTCGAACGTTATCCTGGGCTAGCAGCCGCGAGAATGTAATTTCTACGACACCACCACCGCGACCGCCGTCGTCGTGGATATAAGCTAAAGCGCTTAATTCTCTTTACGTACGGTGAATTATTTCGGACGTGTTCTCCGCGCGCGCCCACAATAGGGCGTGGACGGAATCTCTTTTGGGAGAATTATTATCGCGGCCTCGTGGAAGCGTGCAGTCGGTGGCGCGATGACAAAGAGCGCGCTCGTTTTTCCGCCCGACGTGACGACACGTCGCCTAAGCGTATAATCTCTCAAGTATTGTTCGCATCTTTCGTCGATTTATCCAACTGCTCCGGACGACGAAAGAGGCGCGAAGCGGAGCGCTACGTTGTGTCGTCCATCCCGGAGGACCCGCGCATGGGGAACGAAAACACATCTGCCAGTTTTTAACGGAGACATCATATATCATAAATGCGAGTGAAATGTTAAGGGACGAGAGAGGGCCACCCCGTGCGGACCATCTATCTTGTACGACTTAACTCGCGGGACGTCCGATACGTACAGGGTGTTTCGTAATATGCCGCCGGCCGACCGTGCGTTTTGGTAGCAGATTGGCGAGCACAAAACGATCGACAAAGTTCTAGTGAAAAACATATATATATATATATACTACAAAATCCCGGTGATCATTTTGTTTCTCTGTTGCAAAGCACGTTTTACGTTTCAGAAGTTTGGCGAACAGCTGACAACAAACTTGGCGACTTGCTTTCCGAATGCTCGCCGAGTTACCTCGGGTGATATGAACCCGTCGAATAAGTCAATCGTTTTCTGTGCTTCTCCTGTATATTGATTAATACTTTAGCGCTAAGAATAAAGTATTAAAAAAAATTAATCATAAAAAAAGTAATTTAAAAAATTTAATTAAAACAAAAAGTAACTGCTCGGGAAAAAGTTCTGCTTATACGAGCAAATTCGATATCTCGTTATAAATAATTTATATATATAATTGCACATATATGAGATTAAGAGGATCTCATATATGATTGTATACATAATTTATATGTAACTAGATATGCAATTTCCTTTTCTTATTGTGTAATTTCGTTCTTTTAAATTTAACGCAAGTGAACGACATTCTGAGACGACCAGTTTATGAAACGCTCTATACACGGGAAACGTCTTAAACAGAAGTTCATTTAAGTGGACTCTCACATGTGCAAGTGTGCGTCGTATACAACGGCAGAGATACACACAAATATCACATGTTCCAATATTAAAGTCGTACCGTAACGCAATAATGCCTCGACAACATCAACCGATCTAAGGTTGGAAACAGTTTTTCTTGGTTATCTCGACGAAGATGTTCCGTTCTCCGCATACGAAGCGCAAGACGGTTCGTCCCCGGCCGAAACGGCGACGAATCATCCGGAGATAAACGACTTCGCGCCGTCGATTTTGGCAGATCGTTCGGAAATTCGTTCACCGAGAAAATCTTAAACGATTCATCATAAAAGCTGTACACACCGGCCGCCGTTTCTTGCGGCGAAATTAGAAATGTCGAAATGATAAATCGCGTCTTTATTATGTAACGCGTACAGAGAAATATATAATTTACTCTCGCAAAATACGTTAAACGATAGTTTATGAAGCGCGCGTGGACTTTGCGCGTAATCAGCAACGTCAAAATCGCGAAATAACAATGTGTTAGGGAAAAAAAGTTACTGGTAACTCGCGCGCGGCTTCAGGCATAGACGTTTAATTTTAGAATAACACACATACACAGATTGCGAGATAAAAAAACAAAAACAAGCGCGGAATAGAACAAATTAATCCAGCCGTGAACGCGCGGAATAAAAGAGCCCATACGTATCGGCAAATTGAGAGATTCTCGTCGGGATAGCGCGCGCGCAGAATCCGCGACATTTACATTTTATGATATTTGTCGAGTCCTTTCGATCCTGCTTGGGCTTTTCCAAGGAGAAGGAGGGAGGAGGCAAGAAAAGAAGGGGTGAGAGGTAAGAAGGGCACGCGGGAGAAAGCCCTAAGCCAAACCATTCCTCCGGTTCCCACACAAATATTCCTACCGAGACGTTTCCTCCCTCTCCATCTCTCTGACATACCGCTGTGTATTATCCGTGTGATATATGTGCCGTGAAAAAAGCTACGAGATGCTCATTACCGAGATAAAGAGCGGCGATGCGCGTTCTCAAAATCCGCTCTCTCCCTCTCCTCTCATGTGCGACGGTGTTTCATTTTATCCTTTGAAACCGACGTCGCGCGCGGCGTCGTTGTACACGTCGTCGTCGTCGTCGTCGTCGTCGTCATCCGGGCAGAAACGGGAACATTTCACTTATAAATGCCGCTCGAGAACTTATTTCGAGAAATTGTAATCCGTCGCTGTTGAGCGTATCCGCTTGAAAAATGTGTTCGAAGAATTTTATGCTGCTACATACGTTTCTTCTCGTACGCGGTTCATTACGTCGAAACACACATTCAACATCTCGACTCAGACTTAATAAAATATAATAAAAACACTTTTATGTTCTCGCGATGCGCGACATTCGTGAAAGAAAAGTTTGCAACGATCTGTCACTAAGTTAGTTTTACGTTCGCAGAAATTGTATCGTAAGTAATTTCTTTTTCTTTTTTTTTTTTTTTTTTGCAGCTCTTTTCATTTTGTTTCTCATTCGAAAGTTAAATATTACTACAGGATCAATGAAATACCGTTTCCGATATGAAATCCCGCGTTGTCGAATTAGCCTTTTTCCAAACTTGTAGCCGGCAATCCGCCGCTATGACGTGAACACTCGCAAATCAAATACGACCCAATTCTGTCAGTCGCGGGTTCGAAAGTATTCGTCCATGTCCGAGGGTTAATATCGAAAACCCCGAAACATGCCAGAGGTCCGTCTGGATATGATAACTGGAATCGGTTCCGGCGAAATTCTAATCGAGCACAGCCGCATTCCAAATCGAAGCGACAATTAATCCTCGTCCTTTCCTGAAAGGACATTCTCACCGGTTTCCTTTCTTTTTTTTCCTCCGTTTCTATCGCGCAGAATATTTCAGACCGATGAGTGTACATGTTACTATTACGCCTCTCTCCTTCTCTCTCTCTCTCTCTCTCTCTCTCTCTCTCTCTCTCTCTCTCTCTCTCTCTCTTGCGCGTCCGCAAGCGCGCGCGCGCGTGCGCACGATACCGCGATGCCTGGTTATTGTTCCTCTGATATCTGGATCGCATAAATACCGCTATCCGTTGCATTCATTCGTGCCGTTATCGTTGCCACGGCGAGCATTTATTACGTCGCTGGCCGAAAGGGCCCCGACCGTTCGCGTGGTTAATTCCATAATTGAACGGCGCCGATACGCGCATTCATCCTGTGTGCACTGAGTTCGGTAAAAGATTATGATATTCTCCGAAACGGACGTAACACACCTTCTCTTCCCTCCGCGCCTTCTCTCCGGAAATCAATTTTGACGTTTACCCCCTTTTTAGCCCGCGCGCAGATATTCCAAGAAATTTCGAACGATTTTAACGAGACATTTAAAACTTTTTCCCATCTCTCTACCGATATACGTGTATATTTTACATCTTTCATTTATAACACAAATTTTATTAGTCCGCGGCGCGCTGTAAAACTCGTCGCGTTGCTCATTTTTCCTTTCGCGGTATCGGCCAGATAACGCCGCGGATAAACCCGCGGGCTTTTGTGCCGATAACATAAATTTTCCTCTAAAAAAAAATCTCGCAATAACTAATGCAGCAGCAGCTCTCGACAAGATCCGCGCTGTAACATCTAGTGAACGGCTTTTGTTTAAATGGAGATCAATTGTACGCTTAATATTTCGCGCATATTTTTGACAGGTTTTTTAAATATCGTAACTATCTATATACGTTTGAATATATTTGGATTATGATTTATATAACAATTTATACACACACACACACACACACATATATATATATATATATAAATGTACAAAAAGGATAAAAAATATCTTGATAAAAAATTTTTATAAATCTTTATTCCGTATTTCGTTCTTTCTGCTTTTGCACAAAAATCACGCAGATTCCACGATGTCTTTAAATGCATGCGATCGATGTGCACATTGCCAGAACCCTTTGCTTTCTTCGAGCAACGCGAAGAAATCAGGCCGGATGCGTTGCTAATCCCGTTGTTAAGTTGGAAGGACATCGTCGCACACGAAAGAGCGCGAAAGAAGCGTAAAGTGCGCGGATGGTGCTTCGTTGTAACGAGGCACCGGGCACGTTTTAATCATCTTCGTTTTAATAACCATCAGAGACCGCACCGTCAAGAGACCACCATCTCCCTTCCTCGCTGCACCCCTCGGGTACACAGAACGAACGTTGTCCGCGATCGTGGGAATCTTGTTCCGGTCTCGTGAACAAACTGCGCTGAGCGAAACGGATTTCTCATTTGCACCGGCCGGATTGACACAGCGTGCCGGACAATAACCGATTCAGCGGACTCATTTAAGGTAAACTCAGCCTGCGGATCGACCTCGATATACGTGATTCCGGTACGGTCCGCTTTCTCGTCCCTCCCTTCTACCGTCGCAATGTACACAGACGGATTATTATGAAATTATACGTGGATCACACAAGCGTCGATCGGCGATGCGCGACGAGTTCGCGAAGAGCGGTCCGATAGATAATTTCAACGCCGGCGGTTCTCTCACGACAGACGCCCCAACCGTGTGATGTTTCGCCCCGCCCGATAATTGAAGCGAGCACGGTCCCGAAATTCGCTTAGACTGTGTGTGTGTATGTGTGTGTGTCGCTATCCGGCGAGCTTTAACGAAAATTTAAATATTATGCGATAATTTCTACCACACACACAAGCTGATTATTTTATCGAATATTACGTAGATTGATATCATTCCATGTATTAAAAAAACGAGTAATGAATGTTAGTGGAAAATGTGCTCGCGTAGTTTAATATGGTAATTACTGTGAAGTTGATACTGTTTGTACATTCTTCTTTTAGAAAAAAAATTACTTTTTAAATCAGGAATTTCTATAATTCCTCTACTTTGTAACGTAATATCAAAAACATAATGTAAATATTTTATTTTATTTTTATTTGTAAAAAGATTCGCTAAAATTCCCGATGTATGAAATTTCGCAAGACACAGACCATCGAACCATTTCTTCATTTCGAGACGCAGATTGAAAAAGAGTGATTTTAATCGTTTTCGAAATATACACTGTGTGTGTACACGAAGAGATTATAATGCGATTATACACGAAGCGCGCACACATAATGTCGCGGCAATACACGCGACATCACTATGCGACGATTGCGAGAAAAGCGTTTCATAATTTTATATCGATTATCCTCGATCCGCTGGTCGCGGGCGGTGTTATACGTCCATTCGCGATAATTAACTCGATTATTAACGAGTACTGCCGTGGAAAATTATTCTTGCCACTGGCGCGTTTTTAATCTGTGGTTTTTAAAAAATCGTTCATCGTTTTTTATACAGCGGTGAGTTTTTAGAATTGCAACATAACGTGGAGAAAGAATGTTAATCCAGCGTAACTCAACCTTTTAATTCTCTTTAATTTGAATTGATTTTTGGCAACAATTTAAATTACGCGCTAATTTATTTTTAACAACGGAAAGAAAATACTTCAGGAATTTTTAGAAACGTCTCTTACGTATATCTGCTCTTTGAATGTCGAAACTACTTACATGTAGCGTAGATCAGTAATTTCAGTGGTATAGATCAACGTCGAACGCTACGAGAACAGTGATAAAACTACGAATTGAGACGCCGTAAGTTCTTATATAAATCGCGGTCTTTTTTTCAACTTTGACAAGCTACTGCTGCAGATAATACAGCACAAAACTAATTCGTATTTGTAATATTAAAGTAAATATTATAAATTATTACATTGTAAAAAAATATGCGGAATTATGTAGCGTTGCATGCACGAATATAATTTTTACGCGCGATATTCTTACACGCCGCGATGTCGGAAATTCTTATAGTAAAAAAAATCTATTCTTTACAATATATATGTGATAACTCAATAAAGTAATGTAATAAATAGAAAATAGTAAAGTGGCAAATGAGGTCGCGATGCACTAAATAACGTCAATCAGCGTCGATCGCGCATTTCCTTCTTATTAAGACATTTCACTGTGCGACATTTACAAATCTCGAAATAGCTGGTCTTATCAATGATACGAGCACGTTGACGCCCGTAGGGTGGTATCGCGATGCAGATAGTTTAGTCGCGCGGCAGCTTGGCATTCACTAGGTGTTAATTACTTTACAGCTAAAGATAAGTCCGTTTCGCGCTGGAGAGTAGTAGTTCGTCGTAATATCGCACCGACGAAACGGGCGTTAATCAATTACTTGGATTAGATTTGCGGATTGGATTGCCGCGCGCAAAAAGTGAACGTCGACGCCGATGTTAACTTTACGCTACGACTCAACTACAACGATAATTACAGCCATCAGCTGCTCGCAAAGGAGGTAAGCTTCGAGAGTCACGCAATCACGCGATGATTTTGTTTGCGATTACGGAATTGCGGGCGCCACGAGAGAAAGAGAGAGAGAGAGAGAGAGAGAGAGAGAGAGAGAGAGAGAGAGAGAGAGAGAAAGAGAGAAAGTTCAACCTGTTAAATTTACCTTCACGCGCGGCGGTGTGTAGTAAAAATATCTCCGCAAGAGAGTTCAGTTACGCAGAGACGAGCGATCAAAATCGCTTCGCAAGGAGTTTGGATTTCCAAGTGTTTTCCAAGATTTAGCTAGCGGTGTCTGATGTCAATATGGAATGTTAACGAACGCGTTAATCGAAACGTTAGGAAAACGTTAATTAGCTGACGCCTCGCTAACATCTCGCTCATTACATTTCTCGCGCAGCAAGTGCCGTGTGGTCCCGTTTTACGTACGCTTTAGTGTCAATATTTTACTCCTCCAGCGGAATTTCCGCCGAAGCATTTATTAGCATGTTTGCTATTTCTCATCAAGAGCCTCTCTCCGGAAACGTTGAAGATATCTGTTATAATATAATTAACGTTTTATGAGACAATATTAATCGGCTCAATTTCCATCACGAAATAGAAATAAACGAATTGTGACTCGTTTTATATAATCTCCTTCCCCTCTTCCCGTTGTGCATAGCTAATAATAAATTACCGGATAATAAAGGCAATAAGCAGTTGTGCAATAATTACCGGACTTCAGATTATCATCTTCAGTTGAAATACTTGTGACAACATTCATTCTGGAACGGAAGTGTATGTTTAACACAATCATAGACATATAAGTATAGACTGGAAATTGCGAGGTATTCACTTCGCGACGCGTCGTAGACTACTACTTTATATGTCTATGATCACAATAAATTTCACATTACACTAAACATTTTTGGTTTTACTCCGACTGAAGATGATTTAAGCAAAAATCGAAACGTATTGATTATTTGAAGTCCAGTAAATATTGCATAACATCCTGTTTTTTGATTTTGCTATCGTCGTCTTTCACATTTAACATTAAGCATATTTTTAGTACACACCAAGTTTTAAGCTTTAAAAGTTTTACAAGCGCGTTTTGCAAGTTTTGCAATACAACAAGACTAATTGCGTGATGTAACGTTCGTATAAACAAATATCGTAACAACAAATCTCGGAGTTTAGTGCAGAGCCGTAAATCTAATTTTAGCAATTAGCGATGCTGTGTGTGAAATTAACAATCATATTTAAATTACTGTTGAATAGCGCGAAGTGATACTAATGTAGGATTTTAAATCCTTCATGCTCGTGCCATTTTATTTGGATTATGTCGTGTTTATCCGATATTAAGTGGATTTATATTATCAATTCAGATATATTTTCCGGTTGCGTAGCAAAATTTATTAATATCATCCTAATAAAGGTAGAATAAAATCTGCAAACACACACACACGCGCGCGCACGTGCACGCGTCTACCGGTTCGATGCCGTCGATAATTGATAATTTCTGTATTTGCAGTGTGACGTAACAATACGGAAATTTGCGGCTCGACTTTGCACACCATCGTTGATTGCCGCTGCATATTACAAACTGCCGCCTCGTGTAAACTGACAAATTGCAGCTATCTCATTGTAGTCCCGTAATAAGTGGTAATCTCCTAATTTTGCTTCGTTATAGACGGTTCGATTATGCACGCGTCCCGTTAATTTGACTGCAGGCTGCCTACAGGGAAACTGCATTCACATTAACTGCTTTGGAGTGCAGTGATGCCGCGTGACATCATATCCCGTCTCTAAGCACAATCAAATTATCGCCGCACACGTGACAAAACAGCCGATGCTCCCTCGCTATGGCAAAACAACGACCGTCCCTGTTGAGCGGTCCTCTGCTCTCTCTCTCTCTCTCTCTCTCTCTCTCTCTCTCTCTCTCTCTCTCTGTACGCACCCCGTGCACCGACTAAATTAACTACTTAATTAAACTATCAAGCAAGCGCTAACGCAAATCACTTTCGTATATTTTTGCACGCAACAAGCCACTTTAGTTGTGTGTACAAACGCGTGTGTCTTTGTTGAAAAATATAAATATACCTCGTTGACACACTTTTTACGATAATATTGTGCACTTTTTTTATACTTGCATGCCTTATAATTTAATTCTTTAGTAACAGATTTTTATCTCTGTAAGTATGTATGTAATAAAAGATAAATTATAGAGGAGATATGCAAGTACAAAGGGAGCACACAATCTTTCTAAAGTGTGTACTAAAATAATATACAAAATATCCTACTATTTTATCCTACTCATAAACTGAACAAACAGCTATTTTAGATAAGTATCGAATTCGTGTCAGTTATTACATTACAATTTCATTCATCGGTTAAAAGAAAACGAGAGAGGCAACGAATATATATATATGGAAGAGAATTACTTACTTAATTATATGTAATAAAGTTATCGTGAAATTAGCGGAAAATCTAATGAAATACTACAGTGTGAAACTTTTGCATTTCGAGTTTAAAGCGCGGGAAGAACTCTCCGCACGCTATTCCCTTCCATCATTTTGATTTAGAATCGAGAGATGTACAGTTTCACGAATGATCTCGGTAATTACAACTCGGTTTGATATCACTAAGGCGCAAGTTCCGAATATGAATATTGCGGGATATCTTCGAACTTCATATAACTACACTTACGGAATATTAAACGGAATATTTTCCTTCCCTTCTCTCCCCCTGGAGGATCACATCGCGCGCGCGCGCGCGCGAGCAAGGATGCTCACAAGATAATAACAAGAAGTACAAGTGCAAAATCGCATATCGCGAAGAAAACGAAAGAACTTACAGCCGTGTAACGTATCGCGTGTGTAGCGGGACGACGAGAAAAGAAAGAATAAGAATGCGCCGTGGATTTTCAAAGAAGGTTCTCCACGTGGGCTTCCCATGGGGATAACGACTACACTACGGCGATTCCCGTGTGGAGGCTGCGGGATATTTCAAGGCGGACCGGCGTCGTTGAATCGTGTATTTTACGATGGCTCCTTACGGCCCCGAGCACACGCCGATATCCTTTGCACCCGTGTGTTGGTGTGCGCTGATGGTAGTCCTCGCTCGTGTCCTTTTAACATGCAGCCTGCGCCCATCAAGGGACGCGAACAATACACACCGACGAGAACCGAGGTAGGGGGAGAAGCACGTACATTCGGGAACTTTATAGGTATGTGCTCAAAAAAAATTTTCGGTCGTGCTAAACGCGATGAACTTTCGCCACGATATAGTTTTCGTTAGAGCGAGTATTTTCGTCAAAGTGGACATTTCGAAAGTTTTAAGTAGTTTTAATAATTAAGGAAAAACCGAGAGCGAGCATGTAGAATACACACGCGATCCCTGCCTAGTAGTAATAAGATATTTAGCCGCGAACAATTTTCATGATTTGCTTAAATGCACGTCCCGCTTTTATTTCTGTTGAAGTCGGTTCGCTGAAAAAGATATTTTTTTCTCTTTGTTATCGAAAAAAAGAAAAATAGAAAAGAAATGTATGTGTTGTCCCACTTTGCGAAATTATATACCGCTCTTGTGTGTTGCGAAACTATATTTAGATATTGTGCCTGTAATTTCATAACGAATAGATCGGCAAACTCCGCTGTTTTTTGTTTGTGGAGATCTCTCCGTATTTTATTTCGTAGTTTACTTCGCACTCGATGTTCATAGATAATTATTGGACTTCGCATTAGCAAAATTTCGCGCGAAATATCGGCCTCGTTATCGCACAGACCGAATATGTCAAAGATGATTTATTAAACCCCATTAGAGGTGGCTCGGCTTAACGAGTAAAACACGTCCGTTACGCTTTTCCAGCATTGATGAGGATAAATTACGGATCTCAATTGAAGACAGATCTTCATTAACGATTAACAGGAATCACGGGGAAAGTCGGAGAGACTCGCCGAGAAGATATTCGCTTCCAAAGCGAATAGGAATTCGATTTGTCGGTCGGTGCGAAATTCACTTTGCATCGTTGCGAGACAAATTGCTATTTAATACGGACAACAAGTAAGAAGAGGAGCTTTAACAAGTAATTTCGTACCAAGTTATATACTTGTTGAACGCAAGAGAAAAATTGCGAACGAGCTTGCGAAAAAAACTTTACAAAATATTTCGAATTTTTTAAACGCACCGTTATTACAAAGAAATTAACATATCAATAGAAATTATAAAATGAGCCTAAAAGTAACTGAATTGAAACAGAAATTGCCATGTAATTCAAGGACTTGCGCGTTCAACTCTCTTATGTACCGGACCTGTGTATACCACGTGAATCTCAAAATCGGGAGAGACAGTAACGAAGATACGTGCTCGAGGGTCGTTGTAACCTCTTGTACCAGGGCTCTCGATTGATGTTCGCACGAACACGCACCGCCGAAAATCGGTCGCGCACACACATCCGACGAGCGGATCGTCCAGCGATGTCCAACGCGGATAACAACACAGTCGATATCGGCAAAGACTACCACCACACCGAAAACATGGAGAAGGGAAGGTCTGCGTCCCATCCTCCTGTGTGTTGGGTTTCGCTTCACAGACCCTCCGTCGAGTGTATACGCGCCATATGACGACGGGCGCGGTGCAGCGCGTGTAACGGATATAAGTCGTGCGGAGGTTGTTGCGCGCGGGGTGTTGTACGTGCCGGGTGGACGTGTTATTAGACGCGGGGAGTAATGAGCTCTTGGGTATAATGAATTATGCAATATTGCGAATGCCATGTTACAACGAGGGACGCACCCGTTCATAGCGCGGACGCGCGTAAAGGACATACACGCGCGCGCGCACACACACACACACACACACACGCTTTTGCGATTTCATAGCGAATATCTTTGCCTTTTATCTGCTTTCATCTGCATCCCTTTCGCCGCAGTTATATATAACCAATATATATACGCGGTGCAACGCGAACATTTACATACACCATACATGCATATATCACATGTATGCTTTCCCTTTTATTCGTAGACTCGTCGGAATCATTCATATTTGATAAGGCTTTAATATTCTTCAATAAAACCAACCAAGTTTTCTCGCGTGATATATAAGCGACACTCTCGAGAGTCGACTTCACAAATATCGATCTTCTGTATATTCTCCCTGCGCGCGCGCGCGCGCACGCTTATCAAACAGATTTTATAATTCAATCGCGCAGAATTGATACCCAAACTCTTTCTCCCTCAGCGGTAACTGCCGCATCACTCGCCAATAGCTGTCGACCCTCCACTCGTGAGTAGCATAAGTGACACTCCTAAACACACACACGGACAAGTGACCGTTCGCGCTCGTACGTGTGCGTTCAAATATCAACGTGTACGTGTGAGCACACAAGGCTCGGCGTGTCTCTGTAACAGAAGTCGTGCAGGTCGCACATGTCCAGCATACATATTACTGCCCTACGTTCATGGCCTGTGCCCTCTAGGGTTCGAACTCGCTCACACTTTTTCCGTTTCTTCTTCTGCGCTCGCTTACCCAACCGGTCTCTCACGACGAATCTACTTAAATATTACAGCGAATTGCGCGTTACTGGCTCGTCTCCATTGCATCCAAGGATGCTTGCGAAATATCGAGTTGAAGTACACTGAGAGTTTGTACATCGAGAATTTATCTCAATCGTATTATATGTAACGATATTTGAGAAATTCAATATCGAACAAATGAGAACGATGCTTTCCGAAAAGCACAAAACGAAGCAAAGAGAGAGAGAGAGAGAGAGTAATATTCCGAGATATATATTCCGCGCAATGATTCTGTATCGATAGTTTCTATTATAGCGCGAGTATTTTTTCTTGATTCTAAATAATTAATTACTCACTATTTTTAATCATTTGTTTTTTATACACAATATATTGTTTTCCTTCGCGACTTGAAATGCGTGACAACGTTTCCGCGTGTCGGTCATTTTTTAAACCGAGATATATAAGTAATTTAATACTTGCGCACAAAAGAGCATACCGTTCGACAACAGCTGTTGTTTACAACATGCCGTTATTGCATCCAACATGTTTTCAGTGCGTTTCCGTATAACCGTGACTAAACATATTTGTAGCTAAATCCTCGCGTCTCTCTCTCTCTCTCTCTCTCTCTCTCTCTCTCCCCCTTTCCCGATCAAAAGTATATAACGATTAAATTCTCCGGGGGTACGGCAGGTCCGAAATGCTGCGAATGAACTGTTCCGTCGAGCGCGGTATTTGCTCGGCTAGAAATGATTACCAACGGAATCGCGCTACGCTGGGGTAAACGTTGACGGTACAATATTGCGATATGTCGACCCGCGCCGCTGAAATATCGCCGAGCGGTGCAATACCCGCGCCGCCCTTCTCTGACTGCGCGCAGCGAGGTCGATCGATTATCAGCGACCTCGCGATTTCGAATTTCTTCGCAATTCAGCGAATTCACTAGTGTAATTCGATATCGCTCTGGTATTGTAATCTACGATAGCAATCTTAAAGCTCTCTCTTTCTCTCTCTCTCTCTTCTTACGTTTCTCTCGTTTCGTACGAATTAAAGGAAAATCATTGCATTTCACATTGCAGCGACGGTGCATTGCGCGCACGTTGTTACAAGAACGTCTCTTCTCGAAGTTGCGCGTGATTCACCGGCCAGTTTCCGGTGCTGTTTTGGTATTGCTGCATCGCTACCATCTTGTAACACACCTGCCTACACACACACGCACACCACGTACGACATCGACGCGGAATATTCAAAAAGCGATCCACCAAGCCGAATGAAAAGCAGGTCGCGTCTGCGAATCGGATGACTTTTTGCAGTCGAGACGCGCCGGCACACATACGTAATCGGCCGGATACATAAGTATCCCCCGTCCTTCGCACTGACGCGAGTACAGTCAGAATGAACTATCTTGGAATCTAGAATTTCTCGGTGGCATGGATATTGAATATTAAGCGAGCGCGATATGTGTATATTTCCGGAAAGAGGAGACACTCGTCTCACTACGTCCGAAGATGTTGACGAGGCAGAATTAAGGACTGTCGGAATATTTACAGGAGTTTTCGCACCTTGCGGGATGACACTTGTTTTTATTTCTGTGGAAATGTTGTGGGAAGTAGAAAAATAAAAATGATAAAAACGTACATATATCGTGAGAGGAAATGGCAAAACGACAGGAGAGAAATCAATAAATGAAGAGAAATACGCAATGCGATAATTTAATCTTAGATAATACGAATGAGCACAAATTTTACACGACAAATGTCAAAACAATCGACAAGAACAACATGGATTTTGATAAATCCAGTTTCTATCAATTGTTCGATATGTGATTACTGTGTAACAAAAGATCATTCTCTCAATGACGTGAAATATTACACATAATTATGAGCCTATTAATACCGTAAGTCACATTTATTGACAGCATGATGGCACAGTTTTCGTCATATCGCACGTAGCATTGTTTGCATTCTATGAAAGCGCGAACGTAAATGAAGTTTTATCATATTCACGTCAGTGAATAATCACAAAGTGAAAACCACTACTACATATTGACCAAGAATTGCTGCAATGTATGTTGCAATTACGGACAACCATGCGGCAACAATCGATAACGTCGCATATAACAGTAAACAATATTTATAATAAATTGTATAGAAACTTTGATGTTGCGCGTATAAAAATAACAAATGTTAGTATTTAAATATCAGTATCTTAAATGTTGTCATATTTCTTAAATGTTAGTATCTTTTTTTTTCTCTCCTAAAAATCACCTTTACGTACTCTCTAAAATTTTTGGAGTGAGATCTCACTCTTTTGGAGTGAAATGTCACTTCAAGCAATCATGAAAATACTGCCAGTCGAAA
>QVNV01002905.1:0-46211 GCA_014825455.1 Pseudomyrmex pallidus
TGTTTACTCAACAGTTCGTTGTCGACACATTTTACGTGCATATATATACATACATACGTATATATATAACGAAAAAACTACGTAACCACCGACCACACTTTATTCCGCGGGTTATTGTCGCGCGGAGTAAATCGTAGAGCAGTTGATACCACATTTAGAAATGTGCCGAATGACCGAACAGTTCGTTCTCAACCGCCGAGCGCTACACTGACGGAAATGAAGTCCAAAAACACAATATTTAACAAATTTTGGAATATTTAACGAAGTTTATTGAAGCAAATGAGATACCTTTTACACGGAAAAGTGTCTCAAATTCTAACATATCGTAACATAATTCCTCAAGTGTATCACACAACAAGAGATAAGTTGTTTTAAACACGTTTCTTTTTTCATCATCAATGTTTGTGTAAAAACAATAATAATTTAATAAGTGTAATATTTTTGACCAACAAAGATTCATGTAACATAATCAAATTTATCATCGAGTAGCGCAGCTCAAATAATAAATAAAAAAAGAAATGACGAAAATACTTGACGGGTAATAAATTATATGATTTTGTATGTCGGTGTGTTATTACACTATTGAGATAAATCATATGTTTATAATATAATAATTGTATGTGTGATTCTTAAATGTAGTTTGAAAATATATAAAGAAAAAACATAAGTGATTCCACAGTATATTATCTGAAAATGAGACAAAGTTATACTTTGATATAATTTCTTTACTTACTAAACATTTCTTTATTCACTAAATAGTCACTAAAACTAAAAGTGTCTCTCTGCGTAATATATTAAAATATATTAAGTACTGAGCGCACTACCTATGTTACTTCTCGCTCTGAAAGTTGTATAACATCATAGTATAAGACATTCCGCAATTAATAATCTACAAAAACAATGAAGTCACAGTAAAATAGTAGAGTGGAGACTCCCGTATCCGAACTAATAGGGAGACACAAAAGTGGCCAGATATTGAAATTTTCGGATAGTGGAACAATCATTTTCTTTTGCGTTAAACTTCACTTATTCATACATAAATCAACAAAAAATGGTAGGTTGTATCAAAATGTACAATGTGATGTAATATTTAAGAATTCCATATCTTTTTGGCCGCTAGGTCACAGAAGTATTTTAACATAAATACCGTTTGGATGATAGAAATACGATAGAATGTTCGAGTAATAATGGTTCGGATATGGACGTCTCTACTTTATTTAGTTTTTAAAGCAAGATTAAATATTTCTCACCCAGGAGAAAGTCTCTAACTTTATCTGAACCATTCTGCCAAATTTAATTGAAAATTCTTTGTTGAAATGTCGTATTAAAAACAAGATAAGTTTTTGCGACGAAACCGGCATTAAATACCACGATGTACTGTATCTAATTGTAAGAAGTCAAAATCTTCTAAAACGTCTTACAGCAATTTATAAATTATATTTTTATAAAATATGACTAACAGATTTCGAATCTTTGACAAGGTAAATAATATTTCCTAGTACTTACACATATATCGAAAGATCGCTGCGATTTATAATTTCTTGTCCGATAAAACACGCAATAAACAAATAAATCAAAGTAGCTATCAGACAGAGACCACATATCAGAAAGTCTCGCAAATTCTGTGATATCGCTATCGCTTCAACAACCTGTCATATAGCAAAAGAAGATAGATTTTAGTAGTATATTCTCGAAAATAAAGCAAATTTTATGTTGTTTTGCATAACACACAATCAATGCTTTACTTACTCCGTACAAATTGAGAGTCAATACTAAAAGTTCGAGAATAGTAATAATATAAAGCGGCTTGTCAAGTGTTGATTCGAGAGACTTGGTAAACCTTTAAACTCAGAAACAAGTACGTTATAACATTCAAGCGTTATAATATTCACAAATACATTATATTCTAATTAAACCATGCGCTTGAAAATATATACATAATATATATAAAATATAAATATATATAACAGTATTTACAAAAAAACGCAAAATATACACTAACTTTGTCGCTCTGCGATGTGCAATTGTTACATCTATCACCATCTTGCAAATTGCGCGTTCCATTTCAGATTTCGATGCGTGCAACACGCATTCCTCGATGCAATGTTGTATTCTATGTCTGAAAATATTTATACATTTAAATTGTGATTTGATTGCCACAAATGCGTCGCAACTGTGTAAGTCACCTGGCGATTTTAAACATGCCGACAATATGGAAGATAAATCCTATGAATTGTGTTGTCGTGGCGTATAATATCGTCGCATTTACTGTCAAGGAAACGAGTTCGTGTAACACTTTAGTATAAAAGTGATCATTTTTAAAAACAAAATATTCAGCCATAACAAACAAGTCGCGCGGTCGGAGATTGTCCAGCGGTAAAACAACATCGAGGATAATCGGAATAAACTGTAGAACGACTACACCGACAATCCAAAAGACGAGGAATACTGAAATACAAACACTATAGACAAAATGCCACGTATCACGTTACGTAGTTATCTCTCAGTACAGATAAGCTTTTTACATTTTTTCATGTAACGAATCTTTACTCGCACCTACTTTCCATTTACACGTAGATACATAAAGTTTTAATCATTTATCTTGTAAAAAAAAAATGATAAGAGTATAGTACGTTTACAAAGGACTTACGGAATACAAGTTGAATACAAATTTGGCAATTGTGAGCATTTTGTCGTATAATACCGCTCTCTATCTTATCGCACAATAAGTTCCAGTCTTCTCGAATGTGTTGGTGGAAATTTAATATCTGTCATTTAATAGCTCATTTTACTAACTTTATATTCAATCGTAATTTTGCAAATAAAAACGTTGCACAGGTAGTGGTACTTAAGATGTGTTTAATTAACTTACATCTTTTTCTTTGAGAATAAAAACAAAATAATAGCGTAGCCATTGAAAGAAAAGCACAGCTGAATGTTAAGATTCTAAGGACAATAGTCATATTGCACTCGGTTGTGATAAACAACGATAACTGAAAATAACAAGCACTGTCGTTCGTAGCCGATAGAGAAAAACGAGCGACTGTGTCTTTCAGAATATTATTCATTTTGTCGCTTTGCAATGTTTTACAAAATTATTGTGGTTAAGGAACATAAGTGTGTGTAAAAAGAATTAAAAACAATAAAAAAAAAACGGTAACGCAACAGAGACGTCTCCGACGTCGCACTATTACCTGCATTCCAATATATGTCATAATTATGAAACTAATGAACACACGTTGCAATATTACTAATCGTGACTTGTCATGAGGCCAGATACCCAACACTTTCAAACAATGTTTATTTATTGCGTAGTAATGCTTTCTCAGAACGTGTACACGAAAAATTGTTTCTTTAATTTCGTAAATTACTCGAGAAAAACGCACTATACATCGTGAAACATAATACATAATTTCGATATACGTTTCTTCACGGTCGTAATCAAGAAAATACCACTCGAATTACCTAAATTGCTTTAACTACTTTCTATTCTTCTGTTTATAATGTGCGCGCGATATTTTATTAGTCTACGCGTTTCTTAAATTGTACTGCGCGTGCGAAATTTCTTTGTGTATCGATTTCTTCATCAGTTTCTTCGCAGCCGTCGAACTATACGCACATACATGCGCGTACAGTTGTCAGAACTCGCCACGAATCTATGCAAACTGAAGTTGCAAAGTTTTACATCTTGTCATTTCTCTTTTTCTCAAATTTCAAGCACTAATTTCCGTTAACGATACTTCGAGCAATTTGGTTTCTGGAAATACACTTGATCAAACTTAATCTATGTAAGTAGTGTTACATTAAAGAGAGAACGTACATGTTTACTCAGTAGTTCGTATTTGACAAATTTTATGTGCATATATATACATATACATATAATACATATATATATATATGTTCAGATTCAACTATATGACGAAAAAAACTACTTAACGAGCGACCAATCTTTCTTCCGCAGGTTATTGTCGCGTGGAGTAAATCACTGTGAAGCACGATACCGTCGTATTCAGTAGCTGAAAAACGTAGTTCCATAACCCGCGTTTCACACAAAACGTTCACACAACAAAATAGAAGATGTGTTTTTTTTTCTCGTCAAAGAAACAATTAAGTTGGTTTTTGTTTTTACCGTGGCGAAACACTCAAAGGACGCGATGAATAAACCAGCTGCTGTTAAATTGACATTTACCATTCCTTTTTGCATCACGAATAATAGCAATTTTTGCGTGTGCAACGGCGTTGCGTACCACGTGCCATTGTAACTGCAATATTTTTTATTATTCATATTATACTCCTCGGCAAGACGGTTGCGTGTACTTTTAAGTGCAAATATGATATCATTTCGCAAACTCTTGACTCGAAAAAAATTAATCAGATTGTGCGGATATGAGATAGAGCGTATAAAGATGCTACAATACTCACGATGCTCTAAAAAAATCTACTCCATGATCTATGATTTGTTGTCCGCCGTAGCTGCCGATAAACATGTAACTTACGTGAAGAATTATCAGAAGACCGACCATGAATATCTCATCGATGTTGTTCGTCAGCATCAGTTGAAGAAACTACGAGAGGAGCAGGTGTGACGTTTAATTTCTCACCATCTTTCATTGTCAGATCAAGAAAAAAATTAGTGCAACTTACTTGAACAAGATTGATAATCAGAGAACACACACCCACTACGACTAGAAAACCGTACGTCACTTGACAAAGAGATTGCAAATAGTCCATAAACCTTTGAACGAAGATACGTTTTTTTGTCGATATCGGAGAAACAGTTTTTGTGTACGTTAAAACTGAGTAATAAACAGCTTCATCAACATTATATATCGAGCAACAGTTATTTGCGATATAACTGTTGCTCACGCACGCGCGACTATAAATACAAATTTTATTAATAAAAGTAGAATTAAGTTGTATTTTATATAACGTGATTTTCAAATTCGAGAAATTCTAAGAATCATAATCAAATTTAACACTTTCTGGTTTTACTTTTACGTACGTCGATTTGAAATGTTTACAAAGAAACGTTGATTGAAAGTTTACGAAGTTTTTAAAGAAAGAACAAAAAAAATACCGACTCGATAGCCCTCTGATGAAAGACAATCGCGTTAATCATTCTTTCGTAAAACAGGTGCTTCTTCTTGAGAAAAAAGATCTCCGCCGCGTTCTCCATCGCATTCTCTATCCGATAGCTGCGTAAAACACAAAAATCTACTGTAGGCGCGAATCGCGCATCGTCACGGAAAACAAACGGCCGGGTGCAACAAGTGCATTCCTGCGTTACCTTGCGATTTTGAACATCGCACACGCGTGTATGATGTACACCATTACCATCGTGCCTACACCGATCAGCGCGTTTATTCCTATGTAAAAGGTCACCATTTCGTGCACTATCATAGCGTACAAGTACTTCTCCTTGTTGACGAAGTATTCCGCGATCACGAGGAGTTGACAGGGTCGTGATCGGTTCAACGGTAGTATGAGATCGAGAATTTTTGGCAGAAATTGAAACATTCCGACGAACAACATTCCGATGTAGCAAAACGCTGAGAAACATCTTAAGTTACTTACTTCTTGAAACCACTTATGATTATATTTTAAAAGAAAAGATGTGTAGAACGAACATTTATTATCGCATTAATTAAAAAACGGATGAGTCAAACAAGAAAATAACATTATGTGCGTAAATATTATATATCACATTTAGATTTGTATTACGTTACCTATCATAGACATTGTTAGAATTTTCGCATAACGAGCGTACCGTTTTACAATATCAATTTCCAATTTGTCTCTCAACAAATTCCAGTCAGTTTGCATGTGTTGCATCAATTGTCTCAGCTGTTCGTTTTCGATTCCCTTAGAAACGATTAGACGACAACTTTTCTTTTGTACGTGTCGCTGATAAAAATTTGAAGCGAACAAAATTGATTCTCATTAACACTTACACGATCCGCCTCAATGGTAAAAAAGCAATATTTTATCGTGCTGAAAATAGTGGGGAAGACAAACGAGAGAACCTTGAGAAAAAGATTTACACTGTATTGCGTTGTGGCGAAAACCAGCAGCTGAAAATATACATTTAGGATGTAGTAACAAATAATTTTACGCGTAAGATAACTATCTTTTCTTTTGTTTAGAAAAATTATAAAAACTTTACCAATCTTGCTGAAATTAAATTTGGAAAGGTTCCAACTTTGTAGAAAAGAATTATCGCGCAAAATTGCGATGAGGGAGAAAAATGACAACTCGTAATATAAATATCGCGATTGCAAGAGAAGCGCAAATGCGATGTTTGATTTGCGACTTACCTGAACAAGGAGAAACGTTAGAAGACTAACGAAAGACAGTACTTTTTGTATCCGAGCGAAATACGGCTTCTGAAACGGCCACAAGCCGATTGACGCGAGAAGAAATCGATTGAACTTGTAATAGCTCTCTTTTTCCGTGATCGCGTACATTTCGCGCGGGAGCTGCGACACGACTGTGACACTAATCTTCGCATTCTCGAATTATTTTTCTCTTTTCCTCTCTCTCTCTTTCTCGATGTTTTATTAACTGTAAATTTCTCTCAATCAATATCAATTTGCGCGACGTACTAGCTGCTATAAGAAAACAATTACGTTCTTCCTGTAATAGCTGGAAGAAAATAACGTACATATATCTATATATATTATTACGACGCGAGGTGTAACACATTAGCCAGAATTATCTCACAATTTGAAATTGAGAAGTGTATTGTCACGCATACATAATATTCTTGCGCAAACGCACTAGCGACTTTTTTTTCTCGGCGAGGAAATACGATTCAGTCTCGTGCGACGCGGTCGTCGATTCGCATCGAACTGTCAAGTGCAAATCGCAAGTATCAAAGATGTAAAGATAAAGATGTTCATCCAGTGTAATATAAAGATGAGAGTATAGATTGTTGTTACACCGTATCTCTTCTTTATATTACACGGCCACATGTTGTACTAATTTTCCGATATATTATCGCATTGAGAAACTGTGTGTACAATGTTTATTATATATTTCAATGACAAATCAAACCGAACCTTTCACAATCATCAAGTCGAACAAAAACCTCATTTTTCTATTTAAAATTATAATTTATATGCAATCTTTTTTTTATACTTCTTGCTTTGACTAAACAATTGCAAAATCTTCAGAACGTATACATCATTATCGTACGGAGTAAATTACTGTAAAGTAGGATACCGCTGAGCTCACAAGCTAAAAATATAGGTGAAATTGATTTTTAAATTCACGTGTAAAAAAAAAAAAATTATTAATTTTACCGTGGCGAAACATTCCAAGGACGCGATGAATATGCCACCCACTTCCAGATGTACGCTCAATATTCCCTTCTGCATTACAAACAGCAGCAATTTCTGTGTGCGCAACGGCGCCGCGTACCACATTCCGTTGTAGCTGCAATTTTACGTACACATACGCGTACACACACAAAAACAAATTCGCAATTTTCCACGAATTCGGGATAATTGTATTTAAAAGCACTCACGACGCTCTGAATAGATCCGCGCCGTGATTTATGAGTTGTTGCCCGTAGAAATTAATGACAAACATGTAAGCAAAATGACCAAAGAGAAGAAGAGCCATTATAGCCGCTTCGCCAAAATTGTTTGACGTTACAAGTTGAAGTAACTATAAGAGAGTAGGTACGTATGTATGTGTCATAACGAAATTCGCTGGTACTCGAAACAAGATGAAACGCTACTTACTTGAAGGAGATTGATAACAGTAGAAGTCGTACCTACAAAGACCAAAAGTGCGAACGATCTTCCGAAAACGAATGTCAAAAAATTCGTGAACCTTTGAATCAAGACAAATAAAAAATTGGAAACTGAATTCGCTTACAACGTACGTACCTTGCACAACAGCTACATTACACTTTATCAATAATATTACGTTACTCTCTTGAACGATTTTTACTTTGTTTTTACATGGTTTATAGTTTTGAAGATGAAGTTTGTGATAAATGTATCTTTTTAGTTGTTAATCCTAACAACAAGAAGAACAAAAATACTGACTCAGTAGCTCTTTGATGGATGACGATCACATTTATCATTCTCTTGTAAAAAAAATCCTCTTTCTTAGAACTAGAAACCCCGAGCACCTTCTCTCCGACTGCGTTCTCAATTCGATAGCTGTGTAAACACGTGGGAATTTAACGTAACATAATTTTCTACATTGAGTGACTGAGAAAGAGCACCTTGGTTAAATACCTTGCGATTTTAAACAACGCGCACGAATGCAGCATGTATCCAACTATCACCATAAGAACACCAATCACCGAGTTCACTCCTAAGAAGACTGCCAACGTCTCGTGCAGAATTATTGCGTAGAAGTATTTATCCTGACTGACGAAGTACTCGGCGATCACGAAGAGTCGACGGGGCCGTGATTCGTTCAGCGGCGAGACGTAGTCGAGAATCAACGGAAGTAATTGAAATATTCCGAAAAAAGCGACGCTAGAATAGCAAATCGCTGAAAAACGTTGTATCCTGCTCGATTAAATATAAATCTTACTTGTCAAGATTAGCGTGACGAATCTTCCTAAGCGTGCGTATCGGTCCACAATAGCAAGTTCCCCCTTGTCTCTCAAAAGACAACAGTCGGCTCGCATTTGTCGCATCAGATGCTTTACCTATTTGTTTCCACGTTCCTTACGATGAATTAGAATACATGATATTTTTATGTACGTCATCTTGCAAAAATGTTAGAGTGAACGATTTGCGATATTTGACTTACATGATCTGCCTCAATAACGAAAGAGCTGTATTTTATCATTGTGAAAAGAGTGGGAAAAATGATCGCTAAAATCTGAATGAGAAGGTTCATATTGCACTCTCTTGTGGAAAACACCAGCAACTGCAAAACAACACAAAGTGCCCTACGTGGATCGCATCGGAATGGTTTACAAAAAATTACCGAAGTATATTGCGGAGCGATCTTTACAAGCGTGTTATCAAATGAGGAATTTGATTAAAATGACCTTTTATTAGTTTTAAGTGTAACACGAAAGATTTAATTTCTTTAAAATAATTAATAAACGCGCGACAATGCCTGGATAAAAGATTAAAAAAAAGAATAAAAATTTAAATAGTATATATCACGATCACAATAACACACACACACACACCTGAATGTGACGTACCTGAACAAGGATAAACGTTAAAAAAAGTACGTAGGAAATTGTTTTTTGAATCAGAGCGAAATGCGGCTGTTGATAGGGCCATATGCCGATCGACATGAGAAGAAGTCGACTGAGCTTGTAATATCGTTCCGTGATCGCGCACATTTCTCACGGAGGTTGCTTACACGACTGCGACGCCCGACCCTTGCATCCCCGAATTATTTCTCTCTCGATATTTCGTGTGAATTTCACACAATCGATATTTCCCGCGCACTATATGACAGCTATAAGAAAATATTCTTCTAACAGCTGGTAAAAGTAATGTGTCCCTATATTTACGATATATAGACGATAAACACATTATTGCTCAAATTGCGTGTCTCATTTCGAAATTGACATTATCGCGCACTAATGTTCTCGCGCAAACGCAGTGACGATTTTATCTGTCTCGGCGCAGAAACACGCTTCAGTCTCGTACGACGCGCTTGTCGCTTCGCATCAAAGAGCGTAAAGTAAAAACAGATGTACTTACAGATATACATACGTGTACTTACGAGAAGCAGAAAGACGAAAGTAAGTACCGATAACAATTCTGTTCTATATGAAAACGTGTTTAATTAACACGTAATAATGACACACGACATATAAAAATGAACGTAAACGTTAAAAGCAACGCAGTGTCGACCAGAATTACAGAGAAAGAAAAATAATTTTTACGAGTACGGCGTTAAATGTTATGAGAAAGTAGTCATGTTTTTCTAATATAAAAATATAGAATATATATCTATATTCTATATTTCTTTTACATATAATCGCGATGTCACTAACGCGTTACCTCCCCGAGTTGCTTCGGGAAAGTCGAGAGTGACGGACAACTATACTTTTGCGATGGCAATAAGTAGAATTCACTGTACGAAGTCTATATAGGCAACAAATTAACTCAAAGTGATTCAATTTATAATTGAGTGCTATATAGTAACGCGATAGTATTGTTTTCTCTCAAAAGAGAGCAAGTTTAAAAGTAAAGAGAGAGAAAAAAAAATACGAAGAGGTTTCAGTTTCATACGATGCGTTTATCGCTTCACATCGAACTGAAAATTATATCGCGAGTTATGCACAACTCGCAAGTAAAATGCGATTGATCATTCACATAGAATATACGCATCTATGTGAGCAGCTTGTAACACATAAGTTTCTCTTTCTTATATTAAACGCGATTCTCATTCACTCACCAGAACGACCACACCCAATGTCTCGCTTTGATAGCATGTCTGTGCACACTTACCTGAAACAGAAAAAATAACATAGTTAGTAACAATGTTCAGAAAAACAGTAAACAGTCTTTTTTAAAAGTTCATACTATAATAATTTTATTTTACAAAACACTTTCACTAATTTTTCTGCGCTGTTCAAATGTTTGCGGCACAGAACCAAAACGAATTATTTATTCATTTATTTACTTATTTATCTACGAGAAAAAACCTTTTATAAAAAAATATAAAGTATATATGCAATATATTACAAAAACAAAAGAACAAGAAGAGATCATTAATTTACGTCATTAATTTACATTAATTTAAATGCGTTTAAAGATAAATGAAAAATATCAAAAGAATTGTTGCGATTATTTGCAAACAAACAAATGATTTAAAAAATTATCCATAATTGAACCATAATTGGTTCTATGAAAGTTAACATGAAACAAAGAAAAAAATTGAAATTACGTGACGATAATTGAAATTGAATATTATCCGAAATTTCTGATTAATTAGTGCGACCGTCAACAATTTATTATTTGAGAAGTAAATAGTAAATTAAGAACAAAATCGAGTGTCTTTAATTAATACTAATAATTTTTGGTTTTACAGATATTATACCTATTTGCTTGAAGTTGCGATCTACTTCAGAGAGAGAGAGAGAGAGAGATATGGTACGCAAAAGCATTTATTTTCTACTACGAATATTAACACAAATCTCACACAGTCATTTCCGTTACACGCAAAACTGATATCAGTCAATGTTATACACATCTCTTTCACGAGCATGCCGTATGCCTTTATTTGTAGAGGTAACAAAAATTATACGTTACAAATTAATTATGATATGCAATGTTATTTACTATAAATGATGCATGTGAAGATATATTTAATATTTGCGATCACACATATCTCGTTTTTTCAGGAACGACTTTTTGCCAACTTCCAAGTTTTATTCTCGTATGATGCGTAAGTGCGTTGCACACACGTGAAGCGAAAAGAATAATCGTTCCCTCAATGCCGAGTGCTACGCTTTCTTCGACTTTGTGACATTAAACGGAATAAAGCACAGTGAAGTACGAAATCGACGACGTCGTGAGCTAAAACACAAACAATTCATTGTACAAAGTGTCCTTTAATGCGATAGAATACAAGTTACAAAAACACTCGTAAAAAAAAAAAAAACAAAACAAAACACTCATTACCGTTGCGAAGCCTTCGTACGAAGCGTTGAACAAACTGCTAAGTGACAGATAGAATTTCTTGTTGCCGCGTTGCAACAAGAGTAAGAATAAATGTTTCGTATTCGAAGACGCTACGTACCACGGCAGATTGTACCTATAAAGAATAGTATCTGAGACACACGATACGCGTGCGTACACACAGAACAAAACGTTCTTCGAATAAACACGTACGCCGTATCGAAGATCTCGGAATTATTGTCTGTAATTTGCTGACCGACGTGATTTCCGAAAAATAAATAAACGAAGTGACCGAACACACAAGCGACCGACATGAACATTTCAATCGCATCGTTTGCATGATACGTTATCGCATGCAGAAACTGCAATATTGCAAATCAATATATGTGTTCGAAATAATAATCGACTCAATATTTATTTATGTATTTATTTTATAACTATTCGTAATAATCGATGATTAAATTTACGCGATAACGTTACAGGAAAATACCGTACTTACTCGGAACAAAGTGATACTCGTGGACAAGACGCCGATCAAAGTCAGAACGCCGAACGATTTCTCTAAATGATAGAGTAAAAGCTGGCAGAACCTTCAATATACAATAACACATTGCAACAAGTAAGAAACGCAATTTTTCGCGGAAAATTTTTTATGTATACGAACTCCATGGCCGTACGATGAAAATTGACGGTGTGAATGATTCTTTCGTAAATCGCGTGCTCTCGCTCCGGGCTCGACATTTGCAACACAGTTTGATCCATCACGATCCCCATTCGATAGCTGTAAGCGCATCAGTGTGTGTGTTAAATATACACCAGGTCGGTATATGTACTTTGGATTTTCAAAGCTGCGAAATCTAAATCGATTAGTTTTGTCCTCACTTGGCTACTTTGAACAAGGCGCAGGCGTGAAAACCGTAGCTCAAAATCATCACGGAGATCGACATAATCGACATCGCACCTACGCAAACGCTGATTGTCATGTGAATCACAACCGGAAGATAATATTTCGAATGATTGACGAAATATTCCGATGTAATGTGTACTTTTTCTCCGCGGGTCTTATTTATGGGCGCGACTATGTCGAGAGTTATTGGTATGGCGTGGGACATTATCGCTACCAAATTGACAAGAACGAGGAAACCTAGAACGTGCCGAAACACAAACATATATCACTATCGTATACTATAATACATATGTGATATAATTATGTAAGTATTATAGTTATTCAATACGTTAAAATAACTTATTTTAATAATAATAAAAATAAAGAAAAATGTGAATTAACATTCACGAAGAAATATGTAACAGCGAAGAAAATTATGATACGTATCTTCTTGCTGAAATATTACATTGATGCTCACCGGAAGTCATGTGCGTAAACATTTTTGCTATTCTGGCATGATCTTCCATTATAGTGAGTTCCATATTGTCACTAAGAGATTCCCAGTGGAGATACATACGCCGCATAATATCCTTTAACTGATCGAACTAATGATTATCGCGCGAGCGCACAAGAACCAAAAAGTCGGAATCAAAATTATTTAACTTACACCGTCGGTGTTGAAATAATAAATGCAGTACAACAACAACATAATAATACCGATGAATGCGAAAGAAAGTACGTTCATCATCAGATCCATGGTTATCTCGTGTGTTGTAAACACCGCAAGCTGAAAGCGACAATTACAAGAATCGATAAAAATGTGTCATCGATACGTTGCGAATAAAGAAACGTTAAAATACCTGCACGAATATAAACGATATTAAGATGCTCACTATAATCACCACGTAGACATTCGTCCACTTCGTGCGATGAAAGGGCCACACACCCATGACTCTCAGCAAAATCTTATTCGTCTTATAGTAACGATCTTCTACCCACGACATCCTTCACACACGAGAGTCGATGCGTAAATACAAAGGAACGCTATGTGGAGAACGTACTCTCCCTCCCTTTATCCTTCCAATATTTATCTATAATTGCGTTTAGAACGATCCGTAATTTTTCGCGAAAACTTTGTGAAGATGTACAGTCGCGTGAAATAGTCGAACGTAAAATGACATGTAATTTAGTACACTTATCTTTACACACGTTGTGTGTGAAAACATCGATCGATAAAGTAACGAGATCTGATGATGCCAATTGGCACAATCGTTCCCTAGGAGAACAATTTTCTGTACATCATATGCAACAGTATTTAAAAAAAAAAAGACGAAAAAAAAAACAGAGAAGAAACAGTCGTGCGAAGCAAGTCACATTGGTTTCTTCAAGTGACGCGCTCGGCGTAGAGCTCTTGCCACTTCATCGTTTTGCAGTTCGAATAAGTTCTCTGAAACGTCTACATTTTGATATAACGAAGACTTGATTAAATATCAGTGTAATTTATTAATGTGTTTTAAATAAACGACGCACGGGCGTTTTATTGATTCAACGCAAAGCAGTGCGAAGAAAAAAATAGGTAGTTTATATTCACGTAATTAACATTCAACTGTGACAAATGTTTTTATAAACCTACTTGTATAGTCATTACATGTTACCAGTATAATTCAATTTTATAACGAGGCAGCGTAAAAATTATTAAGTTCCACATCATACTTCGCATTACATTATTAAGTTTAATTGGCAGTAATGATTATCTATGCAACCTGATTGAACGTTTGTTTCTAGTCGAACAAGTAGTTCTTTTTTTACATTTCGGTGTCCTCGTAAATTCTATTACGATAAAATAAAAAAAATTCAAAAGTCAAAAATGAGTCACCCCTAATATTACATTTGCTCGGCATTGCGAACTATTTCATTTCATTTTTTTTTTTTTTTTTTTTTTTTTTTTTTTTTTTTTTTTTTTTTTTTTTTTTTTTTATGTTAACACAAACTCACAGTTACTTTCGTTACACGCAAAACTAATATCAGTCAGTGATATACACACATTTCTTTAACGAGTATGTCATACGCCTTTATTTGTAGAAGTAAACAAACATTATATGTTACATATTAATCGCAGTAGTATGCAATGTTGTTTTTATTAACAATGACGTATGTAAAGATATATATTTAATATTTGCGATTCATATCTCGTTTTTTCGAAAACACATTTTTGCCAACATTCATATTTTACTTTCGCATGATGCGATTAGATACATGTTGCATACACGCGTAAAGCGAACAGAATATAATCGTTCCATCACTGCCGAGTGCGGAACTTCTAAATCTTTGACTTCGTGTCATTAAATAGAATAAAGCACGGTGAAGTAAGAAATCGACGACATCGTGAGCTAAAACACAAGATTTATTATAGAGGAATATCTTCTACTGTGAATGGAGCAGAATAGAATAAAATAGAAAAGATAGAAAAATAATAATCGTAAAATGAAACACTTGTTACCGTTGTGAAGCCTTCGTACGAAGCGTCCAACAAACTGCTAAGTGACAGATAGAATTTCTTGTTGCCGCGTTGCAACACGAGTAACAACAATTGTTTTGTATTCGGAGATGCTACGTACCACGGCAGATTGTACCTGTAAAGAATGATGTCTGAGGCGCGTGCGTGCATACACAGAACGAAACGTTCGTCAACGTTCTCTGAATAAACGACGTACGCCGTATCGAAGATCTCGGAATTATTGTCAGCGACTACCTGACCGATGTGATTTCCGAAAAATAAAAATGCGAAGTGAAGGCACACAGAAGCTGCCGGTATAAACACATCAAAAAATAAATCGTCCGTCTCATATCTTAACGCGTTCAGAAACTGCAATATCGCAAAATGTGTGAGATGTTGAAGAAAATAATCGATTAAATTTGCGCGATAACGTCACAGGAGAACGATATACGGTACTTACTCGGAATAAAGTAATACTCGTGGACACGACACCAATCACAGCCATAATGCCGAACGATATCTCTAAATGATTGAGTAAAACCTGGCAGAACCTTGAATAAAATAACAAATTGCAACTAGTAAAAAACGCGATTTTCCGCGGAAATTTTTTTATATACACGAACCCCATGGCCGTACGATGAAAATTGACGGCATGAATGATTCTTTCGTAAATCATACGCTCTCTCTCCGGACTCGACATTTGCAATACAGTTTCATCCATCACGATTCCCATTCGATAGCTGTAAGCATATCAGTTGTGTAATATCTTACGTACGAGACAATATAGAGGGTTTAATATTTCTAACTGCGAATGAATCAAGTATGTTTATCCTCACTTGGCTACTTTGAACAGAGCGCAGCCATGAAAACCAATAGCCAAAAGCATTATAGCAGTCGGCAACCCTGTGATTGCACCTATACAGACAGCGATTGTTATATGAGTCATAACCGGAATATAATATTTCGTCTGATCGACAAAATATTCCGATGTGATGTGCACGGTTTTTGCGTAGGTAAAATTTAGAGGCGCTATCTCAAGAGTTATCGGTATGGCGAGGCTCATTATCGTTACGAATCCGATAAGAATAACGGCACCTAAAACGTGCCGAAACACAAACATATCGTATAATACAGTATAATATAGTATAATCATATAATTAAAGTATATACCATATATATAGTATATAATTATGTAATTATTACAGTATTATTATTTTATTAGTAATTATCATTATATTATTATTATATTATTATTATATTATTAGTATATTATACTCATTCATTACGTGATAATTCATTATTTTAATAAAAAAAAAAAAAAAAAAAAAAAAAAAAAAAAAAAAAAAAAACATTCACGAAAAAGTAGAGGTTTAGAGAAAAAAAAAATTATAATACGTATCTTTTTGAAATATTATTGATGCTTACCGGAACTCACGTGCATAAATATTTTTGTTAATCTGACATAACTCTCCATTATACTGAGTTCCATGTTGTCACTAAGAGACTCCCAGTCGAGATACACATGCTGCATAATATCCTTAAACTGATCGAACTAATGATTATCGCTGCGCGTGCGCGCCCAAGAATCATCGGAATTGAAATTATTATTTAACTTACAGCATCAGCGTCGAAATAAAAAATACAGTATAAGAACGCTATGAAGATAGTGTCAAATGCGAAAGAAAGTACGTTCGTCGCCAGATGTATGGTCACTTCATGTGTTAAAAACACTGCAAACTAAAAGCGACAATTACAAGTATCGATAACGATAATGTGTCATCGATACACTGTGAATAAAAAAAACGTTAATATTACCTGCACGAATATAAACGACAAAAAAGAGCTCAATATAATCGCCGCTCGGACATGCATCCATTTCGTGCGACGAAAGGGCCATACACCGACAGCTTTTAGCAAAGTTCTGTTTGTCTTGTAGTAACGATCTTCTACCCACGACATCCTTCACACACGAGAGTCAATTCACGAGTGAAGGGAACGCTACGTGTCCTTCCCCTCCTTACCAAACATTTATCTATAAACGCGTCTATAACGGTCCGTAATTTTTCGCAAAAACTTTGTGAAGACGCACACTTGCGTGAAATAGTTGAATGTATAATGACATGTAATTTAATGCACTTATCTTGACGCACGTTGCGCGAAAATATCGATCAATAAAATGGGGAGAGATTATGCCAATTGATACAATTATTTCCGCGGAACATTTTATTTCCGTACGTCATACACTGCAGTATTTTTTTTTTTATTAAAAACGAACAGTGTAGAGAAAAAAAACAGTTTTACGGAGCACATTAGTTTCTTCAAGTGACACGCTCGGCGTAGAGCTGCTTTGCCACTTCGTCTTTTTGCATTAATCGAATAAGTTCTTTTAAATGTTTACATTTTGGATACAACAAAGACTTGAAATTAAATATCAGTGTCACTTTATTTATGTGTTTTAATAAACGACGCACAGACGTTTGACCGATTCAACGCAAAACAGTGCGAAGAAAAACAAAGATAATTAGTCATTTACGTAATTAACATTCATCTCTGTGACAAATGTGTTTTATAAACCTACTTACGTAATCACTACGTATTGCCAGTAATCGTACTGAAACTTAAATAAGGCAGAGTAAAAATGATAAAAATTCAACGTCATACTTCGCATTACATCAGTAAGTTTAATTGGCAGTCTAATGATTATCTATGTACGCACAATCGAACGTTTGCTTCTACTCGAACGACTAATTCTCTTTTTATTTCAGTATCCTCGCAAAGTGTATATTACGGTAAAGTACGATATCGCCGAGGTGAAAAGCTAAAACAAGAAATCTCCTTCTCATATTGGTTTTTTTTTTTTTTTTGTTACGTCTTCCTCATTTACAGTTCGACATGTTGAACATCGTTAATTGTCAAATGTATCAGAGCGTAACTTCTGCTAATATTTACGAAATTTTCGATTTCCCTTACCGTAGCAAATCCCTCTAAGCACGGGACGAAGACACCGCCGACCACCAGTTTCTGTTCCTTTATGGCTAACTGCATAAACAATATCATTTTCTGAATAGACAACGGCGCTATGTACCAAAGAGTTTGAAAACTAAATTTAAAGAAAAGAAAAACATTTACAAAACGCGCATTAACAACGACGCATCGTAAGTTGCAAGCAGTGTTCGTAAGTTGCTT
The DNA here is from genome assembly GCA_014825455.1 of Pseudomyrmex pallidus. Lineage (NCBI taxonomy): Eukaryota > Metazoa > Arthropoda > Insecta > Hymenoptera > Formicidae > Pseudomyrmex > Pseudomyrmex pallidus. The sequence continues at coordinate 18,188 of QVNV01002905.1, forward strand.
ACATTGCCTCCCACACCTTTGCGCTGTGATCGATCAGTAATTGCACACACAAATTCGCCACAAACATGTAACTAAGATGACCCACAAACAACGCGAATGATATGAAAAATTCGTAAAAATCCTTCTCGTTGTGGAGTATGTCGCTTCTCGTCACAGCATTGATCATCTACAAAAGCATTTTATTGCAAGAAATGAACAATCTCTAACTCGGAATTACAAATATACAGAGTCGAGAAGAAAGTCGAGCAATCCGAAATATTCGGCTATTATATCAAATATGTCACTTACACGAAAGAAAACGCAACTTAAAGACACCGCGCCAACTACAATCATCGGGAAGTACCACAAGTGAAAAGTGTGCAGTTGCTCATTGATGAACCTTCGATATAACAAATGAAAAAGATTCTCTTTAGTAAGACTTTTCGTAATTAACAATTTTGAATAATACATTTTTCTTTCAAGTACGATATGTGCAAAACCAACTCCATAGTTCTTCTGTGAATAATGACACCTCGATGAATTTTCTGATACATCAAATACATTCTCTGAGAGACGGGAATCTGCATCACCCCCTCGGTCACTGTATTTTCGATTAAGATGCTGCAAGCAACGTGGAAATCAATGCATGAAGAACGGACTAATTGTAAGCCTAAAAGAAAAAAAAACACATCGAAATTGCATTCAAGCAAGATTTACCTGGCAATTTTGTACGTCGCGCAGAAGTGTCTTCCCATCATAAAGAGAAAGGCTCCTGTCGAGAGAAGCGACCAAATACCGATGGTCAGGACAATGATTTCGAATGATAAGCAGATGAAAAAATGATCGCTCTCGTTAAAAATGAAGAATTCAAAGGGAACTTCAATGGTCCGCGGTCGCGATTCGTTCAGCGGCTTCACAATATCGAGTATAACGGGCGTCATTTCGAACAATATAAAAGTGAAAAAAAATAAAAATGTAAAACCTAAAAAAACGGAAAGAATGTGAGAATGGTAAATAGAGTGCGTAAGGTTAATTGTTTTTTTTTTTTTTTTTTAATTTTTTTTAATTTTTTAATTAAAAACTTTTATTTACCACTTGTGAGTATTCCGAAAACATAGCCCTGGTGGGTGTATTTTTTCAATATTTCAATTTCGTAATTCTCACTAAGAAATGACCAGTCGGTCTTGATATGTTCTACGAAGCGTTTTATCTGATTGTAGGAAACATTCGATCAATTCGTTCTTACAGAAGAGAGTTTAACTGACTGAAATCTTTTCAACTAAACATGTTTACGTCAAAAGATGAGAATATCGATACTTACGTTTTGTCTGTTGAAGTAGAAACTGTTGTAATTTAAAGAATAAACGCAGGTGAGGAAAATATACGAGAATTCTTTAATGATGTAATCGGCGTCGATCGATGTTGTTACAAATGTCGTCAGCTAAGAGAAACTTGCTTGTAAGAACTTCTTTAACATGCGTAATTTAAAGAACGGAAAAAACAAAAAAAAGAATACCTGAAAAAATATGAAGAAGGCCAGTATGCCGAGAACAAGACTCCCTTGAATTCGCAAGATCCTCTTTTTCTGATACGGCCACAAACCGATAGCTGTCAGCATCATTTGACTAACATTGTAATAACGTTCTATCATTTTTTCGCACGACGAACACAAATCTTTGTCGAACATGACTTTATCGAATGTTCCTTTCTCGGCGAAAGTTTATCGCAAACAAAAAAAAAAAAAAAAAAAAAAAAAAAAAAAATAGTTTCTTCATCGATTCGCGTAATGACGCCGCATCACGAGTAAACGAAACGAACTATCTAACACATTAGAGAAAATTACACATCTCTTATTGTGTAATTCTTGGACGCAGGCGCAGTTGACAATCTCGTTCCTCTCTTACTTGCGAGTTGCGCCAGTCGACTTTGAACTACGCAAGAAGACGCTTCACAGTAGGTACGCGAGAAATACACGAAATGTGCGATGAAAAATGTGGAAACGCTATATTGAAAATGATTAAAAATAGAAAGAAGCCTTGCAGATAAAATGTTTATTATCTCCGCAGTTATAACACAAGTTCGATTATTTTTCTTTATCACGTTGACTGCCACGTCACCCGTATTCGAATGACATTCGGTTCAGTCAACGTGTTATAAAATAATTTTATGTGCAATTTGTGAAAAATTGCAAGCAAAGGAACCGGTTTAAAACGAGATTCTAGTTGAAGTGCTGCAAACAAGATACGATAGGTACGTACATTTCATGTAAAAAGAACTACAAGTACAATACAACTTAGTTTTATTACGTGTATTATATAATTGCACGTATATATTATTTGAATTATACCTGGTAATTTTTCTAATCTAATGCGTCATTATACTATCCAGTCGTAACGTTGTATGTGAGTTACCATGACGTCCAGACAGTTTTAACAAGTTTTTCGTTGTTATTGTATCGAATAAATTACGGTTAAATAAGATAGCGACGTGGTGGAAAGCTATATAACAATGTTTTGTCGTTAGTTTTTATTTACATTTGCAGTTTTTAATTTCTTGTTTAAATTCAAGCCGAGATGAGAGATCGTAAATAATGTTGAAATAAAAATCTCCATTAAAATTTTCCTCTATTTTTTTGAGTAATTTACATAATTGCTCTTATGCACATATTACCGTGGCGAAACCTTCCAACGATGCCACGAACATATCGCCGAGGACCAGTTTCAAAAATTTTATCGTTCTTTGCATTAAAAATAACAATAATTTTTGCGACGACAATGGAGCAACGTACCACATTACATTGCATCTGTGGTGACAACAGTTTTTAATAACATCAATATTGATTTTGACAGGTAATGTAAAGTTCACACCATTTTACACAGAAAATTAGCATGTAATTTTTTAATAATAAATGTGATAGAATCTTTGTAAATTTCATATTATATTAGTAATATATTTTTAGAGATTCGCATTTCTTAATTATAAAAATCTAATCTCTTCATTCAATTCTGTTTTCATTTTTGTTTAAAAAATTTTTTACTCACGTTGCGTCAAAAATATCGGCGCTGTGATCGGTTACCGTTTGCGCGAAGTAATTAGCCAAGAACATGTAAGCGAAATGACCGATGAGAAGAACGATACTCGTAACGAGATCTGTCATGCTCTTTATGGTGGCTGGTTGAAGAAGCTGCAATATTATTACGCGCCAGTACAACTACGTACTTTGTGGTTGTGATATTCTAATATATACGTTACGTGAGTAAAGTTTGCTTAGTAACTTACTTAAGCGAGAGCTCGATAGATGTTACATCGTATACTTACGCGAAATAAGTTGAGGCTTATAGAAGCAACACCGATAACGACCAGAACGCAGAACGGTATTGCGAAGGTCGTGAAAACAAAATCCATGAACCTTAAAAAGCAGGGAAAACAAGATAATCTCCCGCGTGCAGCGTCTCTAAATTTGTCGGTGAATTTCGAATACCGGGGTACGCACTTTAGAGACTTCCGGTGCATATCGACGGCGCGGCTTATTCTCTCGCATATCATTCTCTCCGCTCGAGCGGCGGAACCTCGCAGCACGCTCGCGTCGAACGCGTGCTCTATACGAAAGCTGCGAACGTTCTCGGTCAATTAACAATCTGGGCGCAGATCGATCGGGAAGTATATACTTACCTGACGATCTTCAGCATCCCGCAAACGTGATAAGCGTAGACCATAAGTATTGTCCCGGTAGCGAGAACCGTGACGGCTCCGCCGCTGCACGCGACGATCTCGTGCAGCAGCATGAAGGGAAAATATTTCGCGGGATCGATAAAATATTCCGCAACCACGTGCATCTCGCGCGGTCGCGACTCGTTCAGCGGCGCGACCACGTCGAGCAGCATCGGCAGAAATTCGATAAAGATGAACATAATCAAGAAGGTAAAAGTGCAAACTAGATAAGACGTAAAGAGAAAAAAAAATCTTGTGTGGTTTATCGCGTTTTTTTAAACGAGTTAATTCTCGCGAGAGAATTCGATTTCTTCTCTTACGTGCGAAAACGACGGTGAACATATTCACGGATTGAGCGTATTTCTCGATTATCTCGACCTCCCGTTTGTCGTCCAGGGCGTTCCAGTCGTTCCGTATTTCGTCCATCATCAATTTGACCTACGGGTACTCGGAAGTTTACTCGAAACAAACAGTGTGTATAAAAATATGTCGCCGTTACCTAGCGATATTGTTTGTTATTTTATTGTGATTGACAGGGAGAGATGGAAACGATTTGATTTTGATTTGAAAAAAATTACCGGAAAGGACTTGTTTATGTGATTTAAATATTTAATACGAACGAACTCTAAACTTGGCTCTGCGATGATAAATAAAATATAATAAATGATATTGACAACCGGAAAAATGCTTCACAAATGCTTACTGACTTAGGTATTTGCATCATCGTGATTTAATTAATTGTTTCCGATACTGTCAACTCGCGCTCGCCTGTCAAAACGATCAATTAAGTCGTCGGGAAAACTCACTTTTCTGGCGTAAATGTGATGCGCGTTGTATTGGACCGTATAAACGAGAACAGGCATGATGTGGGATAGAATTTTAAGAATCAGTTCCAAGTTGTGAGCCGAGGTGATCAATGCGCAGAGCTGCAACCAACAATTCTCAATCGATGCGAGGATTTAACGTAAATTATTATTTATACGCTTGTGTGTCACTTTCGCTATCGCGTGGAACGAGCGAAATACCTGAACATACAAAAAGGAGAGGAACGTGGCGTAGAAGAAGATGACGCGAATTCGTACGCGATTTGTCTCGGACGGCCACAGTCCGAGACTACAAAGGAGAATCCTGTTGATCCTGTAGTACCGCGCTCCGACGAAGTCCATCTCGCGCTCCGACGGAAACATAACTGCGTTTTTCCGTGAAAACGATAATTTTTGCTCTTCCTTTTTTCGAGCGATATTTTTTGTCTATAGTTTTTCTATGCGAAATAACGCGCGACGTCGTAATAGCCGACAAATAACGATAATTGATCAATTTTCTACCCGGAGAAGAAACGCGAGAAAATTGCCGGAGGAAGAACCGCGTTTCTGTCTAAATACTTAAATTCAGAGAATTAATATTTCATTGTCTCTCACGCGGCGTTTATCAAGTGACGCAGGCGCAGTTAGCAGCCGCGGTTCTTCAGTCCGCGTTTATTCTTCGCGTAGGAAGCTCGACCCCCGTTTCTTCTCGCTGCTGACAGTCTTACTTACGTGTCTCAAAAGTTAATTAAGACCATTATTTCTTCAATCATCCGATATTACGAAACATCGATGTTACGAAAGCAAAAATTGCGCGCGACCTTCACGCTCGGCGTCCGTTTACTTCTTCGCGCTTATTAATGATCGCGCGACGCGACTGTCAAGATATCCGCAAACGGGTGCGGTGGACTAATTGCAAACGCGCGCGCGGCAGAACCGGATCGTTCGCGCGCGTTAAATTGATGCAAATTGACTACAACTTTCTTTACGGTGCAATTTATACGCACCACCGACGCCGCGGAATAAATTACCATGAAGTAAGGACAAGCCGGTAAGCTGTAATATAAAGTGTTCACTCGCCTGCGATGTTACTCAACGTTATATATATATATATATCGGATTACCAGTGTATTTACGCCGTACTTCCGGATGATGCGCGCGCGCGCCGCTCGGAAAACGCGCTGTTTTTCACGCTTTTCGCGGCACTCTCTGCGCTCGAGTAATATTTACAAATCAGCGCACACACACACACACACACACACACACGTTTTTTCTTCTGAGCTTTCGTTTATTATCGTCTCACAAACAAGAACCGGTGCTTTAGCAAGATTCAACATATCCTTGTACGACGTGCTGCTACAATATACACAATTCAAACTATAATCGCAAATCCTGTCGTTAAACGGAACGTATTACCGTAAAATACGAGAACGACATACTGGTGATCTGAAACGAGATGCAGCAGTCTTGTGAACACACGCCGGGAAGGGAGAGACAAAGGGAGAGTAATTAAGTCCCGCCATACCGGGGCGGCGAGTCGAAGTGGTTAATTACCGTCGCGAAACCCTCCAACGATGGCACAAACAAACCCGCCACGGACATGAAGGTGCTTTTGACGCTCTGTCGCATCATCAACAATAGCAATTTTTGCGCGTGCGGCGGAGCGGCGTACCAATGCGACATGTATCTGCACACACGTAAATACCAAGTGGCTCTTACAACAAGAAATGAATCAACGCGAGTAATACAATAATTGTAATTTCGAGAGAAATTACGATGTTCCGGGTGTAAACGAGCGAAAATGTAAACGCGAATTTCAATAGAATACTCACATTCGGTGAAACACATCGGTGCTGTGATCGATCAGTCTCTGACCGGTGTAATTGCCCAAAAATATGTAATAAACGTGGCCGAAAACGAGGATCGCGGCGACGATCACCTCCTCGAAATTGTTCACAAATCCGGATTGCGAAACTAAAACGAGCTATGATAAGAAATCTTAGCTGTGCCGAGTCCACACGGAATCGACGTTACGCGCGCAAATGCGCGCGACACAACAACATGATGATGAGCAACTTACGTGAAGCAAATTTGCGGTCAAAGACGCGACTCCGAAGGCAATCAGAAATATGTACGACACCGACAGGCTGGACAGTAAAAATTTGCAGAAACTTAAAGAGACAGAGACATTATGTGCATATTCGTAGTTCTTGTTTGACGATAAAAAGTTTAATCGTAATGTATAAACTTCGAAAAACAAATGTGTAGTTTTAGTTTAGAGTATAAAATTTTACAACAAGGCACCAACTTTATGGCTCTCCTGTGAATGATCACGGCGCTTATTATGTTCGCGCAATACGAGCAAATTTTGCTTGGCTTCATTATGTCAAACGTCTCGTCAAACGCGTGCTCTATTCTGTAGCTTGAAAAAAACATTTCGCGTATTATTGTATATAAGTAATAAACATTGTTCGCGCTTTATCGTTACAGAGACATCAAAGTTGCCTACTGACTCGAGATGTTTACCTAGCGATTTCGAACATTCCTATGGCATGCTGGGCGTAGGACGCGATTAAAGATTCGGTGGACATCACAACGGTCAGACCTATAAGAGCTACAACGTCGATGTGCAGCAGAATCGGAAAATAATATTTCTGCTGATCGACGAAGTACTCTACAGTAACACGTATGTTGTGCGATCGTGACTCGTTTCGCGGCGCTACAACGTCGAGAAAATCCGGTATAAATTGAATCATCACGTAACCGGATAGACTAGAATACACCGCCCCTAAAAGTGCGTGTGTAACGAAACGAAATTCGTATTTATCAATTAATTTGATAAAATATTTGCAACATTTCAAACTTTTAAAATAAATATCCGTCTATTATTATTCAGAAGTAAATAACTAATAGAAAAAAAAAAGAGTGAGATATGAATTGATTAAAATGCGTCGAAAATAATAGCGAAATCTCGTTTCTCACATGCGAAGAGCAACGTATAGAACCGTCCAAGATTGGAATGTTTTTTTATAATTTCGAACTCCACTTCGGTCCGCACCAAATTCCAGTCGCTCGCAATATATTCCAAGAGTGCTCTCATCTATGAAAAATTTTCGAATTTTATCATTTTACTTTACAACATATATAAAATCTTCTCTTTAGTTGTATAACATACAAATAATATAAAATGTATAATATAAAGATATATTAAATAAAATTACTTTGTGCTGACTAATTTTGTAAATGTATCTTACTGATCGACTTACTGATTCATTGTTCATAATGAAGGAAATGTATTTTAAAATGAAAACCATGCAAGGTATAGCAAATGACAGAATTTTGAGCAGAAGTCCCAGACTGTACTCAGTTGTAAAAAATGGTGTTACCTAAAAATAATTAAAAAACATTTAACTCCTCGCTATTAAAACACTGTTGAATAATTCGCCCACAAACATATTAATATAGATGTAAAATTGTTTTCAATAACAAAAACTTTGCCATATAAATGCTATGCTAGTAAAAGGATTAAAAAATTGAACTCTTTCATGCGGTTAGTAATTGCTGTCGGTTTGATATTGAATACAATTTAATATAGAGAATATCTGATGGATAAATATTTTATTATTTTATTGTTATTAACAATGTACGTTTTTATACGAAGTAAATGTGTGAGATTTCCGATCCATAGACTTTTAAAATAAAAGAAACAATTACGGCGACGTGCACGTGCGTGTTCAAAAATTCAAGAAGATAACGATTTTGGATGTGTGTTTCTAAATCTGATTATTTACCTGAACAACAATAGAAGAGGCGAGCGCGATTGAATAAATAACTCTCTGAAATTTTTTCATTCTCGGATTCTGATACGGCCACAAACCGACAGAAGATAAAAGAACGCGATGTATATTGTAGTAGCGGTTTCCTGCAAAGTCCATATTCAATGGTCGCGATATGTTTGTTCACACGACAATCTCGAAAATGAGTACTACTCCAACCGTAAAAAATACTTTATTACGTCTCCGAACAGTTTTTTATTTTCCATTGCAGTTATTACACGAAATTGCGAAGCTATTAGAAGAAAATAGAGCTGATGACTTTTCTATTTCACACATTTTTTTTCAGAGAATAGTCTATAGATCCGTTGTGTTTCACCGATGTTTATGAGTCTGTAACTATCCAAATTGCTTAAATTACGTGCAAATTACCGTGTCCCGGGTGTTCCAAAGCGACGAATAATAAAGCGATGGTTTTCCCTCTTGAACAGAGAGACGCATGCGCAGTAACGAAAAGAGCGTCTATATCGGCCAGGCGTGTTGCATTCACGTTTAATTCGTCCTGGGAGTAACATCTGTTCCTATAACTCGATTTCGTTTCACGACCTGAACTCATTGGCGATAATGAACAACACGTAACGTAAAACGCTGTACTTCGTTTAGTATTGTTTTAAAAAATTAGAGAGAGAGAGAGAGTTGTACTCGTAACATTAACAATTAAATTCATTGCTCATGTTTTACCACGGTTACGATTATTACATGTTTTCAATTACTTAAAATGCAATAGAGTAATTCAGTATAGAAATAGTCACAACCAAAAGTGGAATAAGAGATTTTAAAGGGTGCAAAATGTTATTATTTATTACTACAATACTAATAAGCAAAAGTTATCTTGTAGAATTCATGACAAAGTCTTTACGAAATCATGCTGACGTTTCTGGATATATCTTCGTACGAAACAATGTTCCGAAACGAATCATTTATTTTATCGATTTATAGAGAACACTACCTCGCAGCTGCTATTTCTTCGCATATTTTTGTTTAGTTCCACTCTTGCACGGAGTAAATTATTGTAAAGTAAGATACCGACGTGCTCGCGAGCTAAGAAAATAGATTTGTTATTTTGTGGCAAACACTGCGGTGAATCGGAAGTGATTAGATCGTCAAATCCGCGACACAAGTTACCGTGGTAAAGTGTTCCAGCGACACCGGAAAAATATAGCCCAAGGCAAACTTGCAGGATTTCATGCTCCTTTGTATTATAAACAACAGCAATTTTTGTATTTGCACGGGCGCCGCGTACCACTGTGTGTCATATCTAAAAGTTGTCGAGATATTCTGCGTGTGTTTTAATTTTGTGATATACAGAAAAGTGGTTTTAGTTTTAAAAACGATCGAAGGAAGTGCCGTGAATTTTACAAAATATATGTTTAATTAAAAATATATTTACTTTAAGCGGGTATTGTCCATTTTTATACAGTGCACAAATAACAATATTTATAGAAAAAATCACAAAACATCACAATCATGCGCACAGAACAGCAGATTGGTTGGTAACTTTGAAGTGATGATACTCACGCTTTTATATAAACTTCTATACTGCTATTTGTAACTTTCTGTCCCATGTACTGCAGTATAAACATATAATAAACTTGACCAATAATAAAAATTACATAAACTGCTAACTGTTTTCTTTGATCCGGTATTATTATAACTTGACAAACCTGAAAAACGCAAAAACTTGAGCTGTTCGCGTTTAAATGTCATGTTAATTCAATTAAAATATTTGTAGTATTGTAATTAAAATATTTATACTGTACTTTTATATAAATAAAGTATATAAATAATACTCGGTGCGCGCACATACACATACAAATTTACTTACACGTAATAAACTAGCACTCACAGAAGCTACACCGAGAATCATTAAAAGGAAATAAGATTGCTTGTGTGTTTCCATCACGTACTCAAAGAACCTTTAACAGTAAAAAAAAAAAAAAAAAAAATCTTAATCGCCAAACCTCTCTTTTGAATTCTGAGAATTTGAGTGACAATAAAAATATATAAAAATCGTATCGCATAACAACATAACTAATGTATAGTGTAAAAGTACTTATTATATTCAAACACATTTTGTATATCATATAGAAGAAAGTTACAGACTCGATGATTTTTTTGTGAATTTCTACAGCGTCAATTATATTCATACGAATGATCTTTTCCTTGTTTGCCGTGGACAACATCGACACACAATTCAACGAATTGTGTAATCTATATCTGCAACAACGCGTCCGCATTTCATTTCACTTTGTCTATTAAATACGTTCCAGGTAATATTAAAAAATAAATTTTTCTATTGTTTTTAACGTAATCTATCTTACCCAATAACTTCAAATATCCCGCAGATGTAATGAATATACACGAAGAAGAACGTCTCATGGGTTATGACACTCACGAGTCCTACAGTAGCAGCCAAAGTCATGTGACACACTATCAGATAAAAATATTTTTGTTGATCGACAAAATACTCGGTTACAAATATGATATTCCGCGGACGAGATTCGTTAAGCGGCGCCACGAAATCGAGAATATCCGCCGAGAACTCTAGCATAAGTAAAGCAATCAGTCCGGGATACGCCAGGCCTTTTGAAAAAACAATTTATTACTGAAACAATTCTTGGATTAATTTCTATATATTTTCAATACAATTTGTGTTTTTTACCCGCAAAAAAATACATAAACTTTTTTCCGTCGTTCGCGTGCTTCCTCACTATCTCCACTTCCCGTTCGTTTTTCAACTCGTTCCAATTGTCCTCTATGACTTCGATAATATTTCTGATCTGTGTGTTTCGTACAGTATAATTAAATCACGAAATTTAACGAGAAAATCACACACGGACATTAAGTGGCAACATTGCGAGAATAATTAACGAGAAAAGTTGCGCGCGCTTTACCTTTCGAGAATTTATGTACAACGCATTATATTTTAAGAGATAAACCGAGAAAGGAATGATGGTTGACACGTCGGTCATTATAAGTACGGGATCATATTCCATTGTAAATAATCTTATCACCTGGAAAATTGTATGTGAGAACGATTTTTTCTTTTTTTTTTTTTTTTTTTTTTTTTTTTTTTTTTTTTCCATCAAACATTGTTTTTAAATAAATTTCTATTGAGACACGAGAGTATCACGAGATTTCTTTCACAGAAATACAAATAAAAATACAAATAAACATATTACTATTTTGCTTTCTTAAAGCGCTGCTTTGTTACCTGAACCAATATCGCAGATGAGAGCAAAGATACACAAAAGAACGCTTGTATTGGTTTGGCGAACGAATCGTTGAACGGCCACAGGCCGAACGGCGATGTGAAGATTCGAGTCAGTTTATAATATCGACGTCCAAGATATTCCATATTGCTCTTTAAAGTTTGTCGCGCGTCTGTCTCCTAAGACGCGCGAAGTGTCTCCAGCATCTTCGGTCTATCTCATCTTTTTGCATTATTACTTCTTTTTTTCCTGCGAAATTTACGTCTATACATTCACACATTATGTAACGTCTCTCTCTTCCTCTCTCTGTCTCTCGCAAATTTTGCTTTAACTTATTTATGTCGAGCATGGGAAAAATACGTGTTGCACGCAATTCGTTGAGAAAAGTCGCCGATGGCGACAATTACGCAATTACGTAAATTACGCAACACTTTATTGTAAACGCCGACTGGCTTTCATCGAGAAGCACTTCTTCGATATTTCGCGTATGTATGCGCTACGCAAGCGCACTTGTGCGTTTTCGCTTCATTCGACTTAGTCCAATCGTTTCGTGTAGTAGCATTTCGCGTGCGGTGCGTAACGTTTCATAATTTTATTCGTGAATACACATATTGTTTTCTATTTATAAAATATTATGTGTGCGATATTGTTTAACACTTTGTAGGCGGGCGCCCGTTATATTAAGGACTGTGATTACAATCTCCCACCTGCAAAGTGTTAAAATTATGTCAGGGTAATATACAAGTTGACATTGTGCAAAATATCGAATTGCGTAATCATCTAATCTTATCATCTGGAAGTTTTCATGAATATTTAAGAAGACTTAATTTTTGACAAATATAAATGTATCTATGAAACATTTTTTAATACAATATACTTTTATCATTATCACTAATGACTTGTTTCAAATTTCAGTTCAAGCAACTCGTCGATTCTTGTTTGCATAAAAATCAGATAGATTACGAAGTTATTTACGACACAATCCAAGATATTTTTTGTATTTGTGGCGCATTTATATACTTCTGCAAAATGTGACAAAACCCACAGATTCGAGTTCAAGCATCGGCAAAATTTCATTCCCTTCCGTATTATTGATTGTAAGGTATTCACAATTCAATTGTCACTATCAACTATCTGTTTATTTCTTTTCTACCTGAACACTCAAATATATTCAGATGCAGTGCGAAAAATGTAATGTGTGACATCGCATTGCAAAACAAGCAATCGATTAAAAATTAACACAATAGAGTGGAAATCTTCCCGATGTCTTTATCGCATTCCTTCTCGTTATCGATCGCATTACGATCGCACCGAGTACAGCACCGTGAAATAAGACACTGACAGACTAGTCAACTAGAAAAATAAATTTGAGTTACTACACATTCGTGTCTTGCAACTACATACCAAAACGAAATTAATGTAAAACTGCTACCGAGGCGAAACCTTCCATCGATGCGATCAATAGACTACCAAATACTTTGAAGGTACACGTTTTCAATGATCTTTGTAATGTGAAAATTAACAATTTTTGAATGTGAACAGGAGCTGTGTACCATCGCGAGGAATATCTACACACAAAAATAAATTTTATTAACTAGAAATAATTATTATAAATTTTATTTTTCATTATTTGTTTTGATTGACTTTTTTCGGAATCAAAACACGTTAATTTCCGTGCAAAAGATACTACTCACGTCACTTCAAAGAAACTCTCACTATGATCGGACAGATACTGTCCGAAATACATGACCCAAAACACATAGCAAAAATGAGAAAAAACGTATAAAGCGGAAGCAAGCATCTCATTGAATGCGTTATCTTCGATTGCTTGAAACAGCTGAAACAAATCGGAATCTCCTTGTATCTTAAACTAAATGTACAAAACAGTTAAAGAGCACAAAACTTTTCATTCAATCGTGAAAAAACGAGCGCTACTTACTCGTACCATATTAATGCTCAATGACATGACGCCAAATATCGCGAGAATCAAGTAAGATACAGCAAAATACGAATTCATAAGTTCTATTAATCTTTAATTTTACATATACATTAAATTCCAGTGGTGTAATTTATGAAACAAAATTTAAAGAGTTTCATGTAACAAGCGCAATAATAAATTAGAAAAATATAAACACTACACAGAGTCACGTACCGTAAGGATCGTGCGTGGTTTTTTATGGCGTGCAACAAGTTCTGTTTGACAGCAGATGTGTCTTCGCAATCGTCAAACGCGCGATTTAATTGATAACTGAAATGCAAATATCCCCGAAGCTGTTTGAAATAAAATATTGCCCAAAAACAGACAATTTGACGCTGTTGTACGTCATTTGTTCTTTGAGTGATCTTATTAACAAAGCATCAAAATGGTTTGCAATAAAAAGCGAGAATAAAGAGATCAAATTGTCTAAACTTTCTCACCTAGCAAGTGTGAACAATCCGCAGACGTGTTGTATAATCACCATAAACATCGTTTCGGTCGCCATTAGCGTGGTCATGCCTGTCAGAGCTATTACAAATATGTCAGATATGATCACGTAAAAGTATTTTTGCTGATCTAAAAAACATTCCATGGGAGTAGGTAAAATGCGCAAACGAGGCTTGTCCAGCGGCATCACGATGTTAAGAATATCCGGTATACATAAAGTCACAAAAAAAAATAACGTGCCCACGTAAACGATCACTGCAATAATACAGCGGTAGATAGCGATTTGCGATCGAGTTTTGTGTACTTTGTGTGCAAATATCTGTTTCGTGTTTGTATAAATATTTCACATATTAAATTAAACAACACTGTCGAGTATAAAAAAACTGTTTTACTAACACCCGGAGAAAATCGTGTAGAATCGTCCTCGAGAAGCGTACTTCTGTATTATCTCCATCTCTCGGCTGTCCGTTATCGCCACGCAGTCGCAATTAATTTGTTCGAATAAGAATTTCACCTGCGACAAAACAACTATCGATAAAGAAAAGTGTCTCGTTTATAATTGGCGAATATTGGGATATCGTAACAATTATTAATTGCGTACGCATATTGCGCATACTAATAGACGAAGTGAGAAAGAACGCGTATGAGCAAATGTCAAATTATATAATTGTACATTTTTTAACTTACATTCGTGGAATTTATATAAATCGAGTGATACTTCACCAGATAGATGAGCAACAGACCATTGAAAGACATCAGATCGACAAATAATTTCCCGCTGAACTGATGCGTGAGAAAAGTCATGTACTGTAAACAACGTTATTCCCGTGCAAACAAGAGAATTACACTGATAGAAATGTTTTTTTTTTTTTTTTTCTATAATTCTTCCTATTTTACTTTTAATTGTAAAAATGTCGCGCACTGTGCGTGCAACAAACGTCATCACCTGCCACAGTATACCTTGCGTATGAATAGCGGATATGATCACACGCAAAAGTTTCCTGTGTCTCGGATTCTGATCGGGCCACAGACCGATGGAGATCATCAAGCGGCGCATAAGTCCGTAGAATCGATCGTCGTAAATATCCATCTTCACTAGGAGCCAAAACGCATCTGCGCGCCGTGCAAAGTATCCCCGTTTCCCCATCCCGCGTTTTTCTCATGACAATTGTGTATCACTTGCATACCGTCTCATCATTGCGTAATAGTCGTTATTATCGACCATAATGGAACACATCTTTTCTAAACTCCGTGTACATTCGCGCAATAAAAATTGCGCGATCGATGGTAACAGTTGGGGTGAAAGTGCGAAATGCGCTTCGATTAAGTGGAATTAGATATGCTTCACAATTTGTTGTCTTCTTTTTAAATTATTTCTATGAGTTGCTATTGTTCTACAGGTGTACTTTTTTTTTCGTGCTAAGATGACGCAAGCGCAATAGACTGTGCGCTCTATCACGCGTTCTAGTGCTCTTTCAGACTTTACAACACACACGAATCGTTTTTTCTCCCGCGGTTACAGTCTAGAGACTATGTACAAAAGAATCCTATTGCGCTTCGATAAAGTTTATCTCGCGCTAAAGAAACTACAGGTGTTTGTGAAAACGATTTTTCCATGTATCTATTAATAAATTATCTCTAAATAAAAATATACAATTACAGCGACGTAAATGTGAATTCAAAAATTCAAAAGAACAAAAATTACAGGTGCGTTCTAAGATATATCTGCGTATTTATCTGAACGACAATAAAAAACGTAAGTAACAGACACGATGGAAAAATATGTTTTTTTGAAGTTTTTTCATTCTTGAATTTTGATACGACCACAAACCGACAAAAAGATGAAAGACCGCAATCTACGTTGTCGTAGAGAGATTTCCTGCAAAGACCATATTCAGTGGCGATACGTTTTTATTCACACACTCGACAAAATCACAAAATAAGTTCTTTTAACTCCACCGTTAATGATATTTTATTACGTCTTTGAACATTTTTTTTTCTCTTTCCATTATCGCATTTGCATACTAAAAACCAAAAACTATTTTGTTAGAATGCATCTCGTTATTTATTTTTGTTTCTTAATCAAATGACTTTTCCGAGTATTTTCGTACGTAAAATATTTTCCGAGACGATCCTTTATTCTCCGATATACAGCACACTATCTCGCAGTTGCTATTTCTGCACTTTTTGTTAATCCCAATTTTGCAAGGAAAAAATTACCGTGAAGTAAGATAGCGATGTGCTTGCGAGCTAAGAAAACAAATTCGTTACTTCGGGGCGAACTAGAGAATCGGGGATGATTATCGTCAGATTTGCAGCACACACGTTACCGTGGTAAAGTATTCCAGCGATATCGGGAAAATGCCACCCAAATAAAATGTGCAAGATTTCGTACTCCTTTGCATTATGATAAATAATAATTTCTGTATTTTCACGGGCGCCTCGTACCATCGTGTATCGTATCTAAAATTTATCGATACATTCTACGCGTGTACTTGGGCTTTGTAAAATATAAAAATTAATGTTCTTTTAAAAGAAAAAAAAATATTAAATAAAGTGCCGTAAAGTTTACAGTATATTTAATTAAAGCGGGTTTTGTTGTCAATTTTCGCACTGTATGTAACCACAACAATATTTATAGAAAAATCACAAATATAACACGATATATATATGTCACAATCGTGCACACAAAAAAACACACTGCTTAGTAATTTCACATTGATAATACTCACGCTTTTACATAGATTTCTATACTATTATCTGTGATTTTCTGTCCCATATACTCTAATATAAACATATAATAAAAATGACCGCTAACAAATATCGTATAAATTACGATCTGTTTCCTTTGATCAGGTATCGCTAAAGTATGAAACAGCTGAAAAATGCGTCTTAAAAGTCAAGCTGTTCAAATCTAAGTGCAAGTGTTTAAATTAATTCAATATTAAACAATTTATACAGTAGTATTGTTAATTAGTTTTATGTATTACATATACGAATTGTGGCGATACACACACACGTACAAATCTGTAATTTACTTACACGTAATAAATTAACACTCAAAGAAAGTACGCCGAGAAACATTAAAATGAAATAAGACAGGTTGTGTGTATTCATCACGCGCTCAAAGAACCTTTAACAACGGAAAAGGTAAACACATCTTATTTGTTAAAACTATTCTTTGAATCCAGAGAATTTGATTAATTATTAAGATAAATAAAATTAAAGTGTGATACATAAGAAATGTACAGCACAAAAGTATTTATATAATAAAGTACACCACCACATTCATATCAAAAGAAGTTACTGACTCGATGATTTTTTTGTGAATTTCTACTTCAACGAATGTTGTATTCTATATCTGCAACAACACGTCTATAT
The DNA here is from genome assembly GCA_014825455.1 of Pseudomyrmex pallidus. Classification (NCBI taxonomy): domain Eukaryota; kingdom Metazoa; phylum Arthropoda; class Insecta; order Hymenoptera; family Formicidae; genus Pseudomyrmex; species Pseudomyrmex pallidus. The sequence goes on from QVNV01002905.1 coordinate 35,532, forward strand.
ATTCACGTCTGGTTTCACTTTATCAATTAACCAAGTTCCATGTAATATTAAAAATTAAAAATCCATCTTATTTTTAACGCAATCTATCTTACCCAACAACTTCGAATATCCCGCAGATATAGTGAACATACATAAAGAAGAATGTCTCCGAAGTTATGACACCCACAAGTCCTACAGCAGCAGCCAAATTCATGTGACACACTATTAGATGAAAATATTTTTGTTGGTCGACAAAATGCTCGGTCACGAATATGAGATTCCGCGGGCGAGATTCGTTAAGCGGCGCCACGAAATCGAGAATATCCGCCGAGAGCTGCGTTATAAGGAAACCGACCATTCCAGGATACGTTATGCCTTTTAAAATCCATTTATTGATAAAACAATCCTCGGGCTAATTTATGTATATTTTTATAACACGATCTGTTTTTTACCCGCAAAGAAATACATAAATTTTTTTCCGTCGTTCGCGTGCTTCCTCACTATCTCCACTTCCCGTTCGTCTCTCAACTTGTTCCAATTGTCCTCAATGACTTCGAAAAAATTTTTAATCTGCGTTTAATGCAGTAAATTTAACAAAAATCACACACACAGACATTAAGCGCCAAGAGAATAATTAACGTAAGAAACGAAAGTTGCGCGCGCTTTACCTTTCGGGAATTGATGTACAACGTATTATATTTTAAGAGATAAACCGTGAAAGGTAGAATGTACGATACGTCGGTCACTATGAGTATAAAATCGTATTCCATTGTAAATAATCTCATCACCTGAAAAATTGTCTATATATCGACGCGACCTTTTCTTTCTTTCAATAATTAAACAAAACATCGAAAGCTGTCGTCGGATAAATTTTTATTTTGACACGAGTAGCACGAGTTTTTTCTTACAGAAATATTAATAAATGTTTCTCTTAAAGCGCTGCTTTGTTACCTGAACTAATATCGAAGATAAGAGCAAAATAAAACAAAAAAAGGCTTGTATTGGCTTGGCGAATGAATCGCTGAACGGCCACAGACCGACCGACAGTGTGAAGATTCGAGTCAGATTGTAATATCGACGTCCAAGATATTCCATCTTGCTCTTTGAAGTTTGTCGCGCGTCTGTTCTCAAAGTGTCTCGAACATATTCGCTCTATCTCTCATTCCACCCTTTGAATTATTATTTCTTTATTTATTTTATTTTTCTTTCGCAAAATTTCCGTCTGTAGTTTCACACATTATGCGACATCTCTCTCGCAAATTTCGCTTTAACTTATTTATATCCGTGTGTGGAAAAAAATTAGTAGTTACAGTTGCAACTCGATGAGAAAAGCCGCCGATAGCGGCAATTACGTAAATTACGCGACACTTTACTGTAAGCGTCGTTGACTTTAATCGAGAAGCACTTTTCTATATTTCGCGTGTGTATGCGCTACGCAAGCGCACTTGTGTTACCGCTTCATTCGATTCAGACCAGCCGTTAGTAGCAATTCGTGTGCGGTACGTAACGTTTCGTAACTTTACTCACGAAACTACACAGTGTTCTTTAATTAAAAAGAAATATAACAAAATTATTACACGTGTATTAGAGAGTTTAAAATTATGGCTGATTAATGCAATGTTAAAATACAAATTATTCAGATTGCATAACATATAAACAAACAACCATCGCTTTTTCTCTGTGAAATGTTCGTGAATATTTTAATAATATTCTCGTTTTAATAAATATATTTTTTTTCTATTTCCAAAGTTTTAATTAAATTATTTTTTTTTTTTATCATTATCACTAATGACTTTGTTTGTTTCAATTCGGCAGGGAATTCGTCGATGTTTTTTTTTTCGCATAAAACTCGTCTAAGTTTACGAAGTTATTTATGACACAAATATATATTTTTTGTAATGTGGTGCGCATTTACAATTCTGTGAAATGTTACAAAAACCACACCAGATTCAAGCGTCCGAACGTCGGTAAACTGAAATTTCATCCCCTCGCGTAATACTGATTCTAAGGAATTCACGTTTGCGACGTCATCGTGTTGAATAAATCACCATAAAGTAGGACACGGATGTGCTCATAGCCTGGAATAAGAACGACGTCCGCATAGAAAATGAACACGTGTGTGTCGAAAGCGTTGTCGTACACGGTAAAGAAACGAAAATGATTACCATCGCGAAACCTTCGAGCGACACGATGTACAAACCACCTATCAGGAGCATACAATTTTTCGTACCTCTTTGTAGTATGAACATTATTAATTTCTGCACGTGCAACGGCATCACGTGCCACTTGGAATAATATCTAAAACATATTAACATTGACTTGATACATCCTAAACTAAAAGTACGCCATGTAGCGTCTATCGACCTATTAATTGGCTCGCGTCTTCGTTTCGGTGTTAACCGTTAATTATTAGTTTTATTCAACGGGGAAAATTCTTCTCTCAGTGCGACTCAAATAACATTATCGATGATCAGATTGATCTTCGTCAACTTACGCTTTCAAAAAAAATTTACTGCTATGATCCAAGATCTTTTGCCCCGAATAATTAACGATAAAAAAATAAAACAGATGAGTGGATACGTGCATCACGGCCATAGCAGTTTCGGAAATCTCCTCTACGATTACCGCCTAAAATAACGATCGCATTTATGTGTTAACGTCAATGACGCAGATACAACGCACTTCCGATATAGAAATATAAAATTATCTCATTTACTCACGCGACACAAACTAACTGTCAAAGACGCTAAGCCGAAGAGAAGTAGAATAAAATACATAATTACAAAGGTATTCTTCAGAAAGTCAAAAAACCTTTAACAATAAGAAGATATGCGTCACACAAAGTTGATTAAGAATGTTGTGCTTTTCGACAATTTGGGAGACAAAAATAAATGAGCGGATCACGTCAAAGTGCGGGAAAATCGTCAAACGCGACGACTGGTTAAAGAAGAAATGTATGAACGATATTTAAATCCCGAATTATGCGATGAGAAAATACCGACTCGATGGCTCGTTTGTGAATATCAATAGCGCCAATTATTCTGCTGCAAGCTGAGCAACGTTTCCCGGAAGTCGAATTTCCTTTGTCGTAATTATCCAAAGCGCGTTCGATGCGATAACTAGAAAGCAGAGATTATTTTATGATAAAAAAAAAAAAAAGAAGAGAACGCTATTAATTAATAGTTATAATACAAAAATTTAAAAATATCGTGAGCGCATTTACACCCCAATATAACAATATAAAAATATATCTCTTATGTACAGTAATTTTTTTCAGTAAATGTGCAATTTCTCTGCATCGCAATTAAATCTCCTTCTTACCAGGCTATTTCGAACATTCCGCACGCGTGCTGTATGTAAGCCACGTATATGGACGTGGTGGACATTAGCGTGGACATCATAAAGAAAAGAGTCACGACAAGATGCAGAAGAATGTAATAGAAATATTTCTCGCTGTCAACGAAATACTCGGTCAAAATAATCAACTGATGCGTCCGGGATTGATTCAGCGGCACGACCAGATCGAGAAAGTTCGGTATAAGATGTATAAAGGTGAAGAACAACGGAAAAGTGTAAGCGATTACTGTAATAATTAAACGGTAATAACAATTTGTCTATTATGCGAACGATAGCGATTGTCATTGGTATTCTTACGTGCGAACAGTTGTGCGTAAAATGCTCCCATGTAAGTGTATTTCTCGATTATCGCGTGCTCCGTTTTGTTTTCCAACGTATTCCAGTCGTATTTAATCGTCTCCAGTAACTCCTTCAACTACGAAAAATATCCATTGCATTGTCATCGTTGACAGCATCGACACAAGTCAGGGTCGACTTACCGATTCCATCTTCAACCAATACGCAACGTACTTGAGAATGACAATGCAACTGGGAATCGTGTACGACAGAACCTCGAGCAAAAGATCCAAACTGTACTCGAACGTGGTGAACGTGAGTAACTGAAACGTTGCTCAGTGCAAAACGTGATTGTGCACGATGTAACGTAATACAAAATAAATAAATAAATAAAAAAAATAACAGCACGGTACAAGATTTTGAATTGTTACTTTTGACTCGGTGAAAAAAAACTCGTGTTTTTACGATACCTGAACTACTATGATAGAAGCGCAGAAAAGTAAGCAAACGAATCTATGAATTCTGACGAACCACATGTTCTGATACGGCCACAGTCCGATGGACGACAGCATCACGCGATTCAGCGTGTAATATTGACTACCGGCGAAGTTCATTTCTGCTGCGCGACTGCGAAATGCATCCCCCCGACCACGAAACGCGGAGAGAAAAACGGTTCAATTCCGCGTGTTTCATTATGCATAACGTTATTGCGGCGCGACGAAAAAAAAAATAAAAGCATTTTCTTATAAACGCGCGAAATAGCATAAATAAGATAATTAAGTAAATTGTTGGAGGATCGCGCGCATCTGGCGTTTTCCTTTGGCGAAAAACTGCCGCAAATTTTGTTACGTCTCCACGACTAGACGCGCAAGCGCATAATCCGAATACCTCAGTCAGTTGAGTACTACACACGCTCGTAGTTTCTTGTTTACGGCTTTTGGCGGCTTCTCGAGCGCGAGTGAGGTATATTCACGGAATCTTAACACTCATCGCGCGCGTACATCTCTAGAGCAAGATAATATAATACAGCATCACACGAGTATCTTGCGTGCAAACAGCTACGAAACGTTCGTCAAAAATTCGCGTGAGTCTATTGTTTAACTACGAGGTGTGAACATATTTTAAATATATTGAGTCTAGAAGTAAGAAAACTTTCTGTTGCACGTAAAACACGATGATCATATGTCGTGATTTGAAAAAAAAAAATTGCAATACTTGTTGCAATCATTTTTCTTGTTTCTCTTCTACCTGAGCATTCGAATATTCACTTGGAATGTGAAAAATTTGACTCGTTATCACAGATAAACAACATAAGCTACTTATTTTATTAACACCGCAGAATAAACCATTTCTCCGCATTGTATTTATCTCGCACTTCTTCTCATTATTGATCGCGTTACGATCACACGGAGCATAGTACTGTAAAATAAGACACTGCCAGACTAGACAGCTAGAAAAATAAATTTTAGTTGCACATTCGTGTCTTCCAGCTATACCGAAACAAAATTAATGCCAAAATTGTTATACCGAGGCGAAACCCTCCATCGATGCCATGATTAGGCCACCGAACATTTTGAAAGCGCACGGTCTCGATGATATTTGTAGTGGAAAAATTAACAATTTTTGAATGTGTGCGGGAGTTGTGTACCATCGCGAAGAATATCTACAGAAATAAATTTCAAGTTTACACGTAAATCATTGTTTTTATTATTGTTCTGAATATACAAAAAAAGAATAAAATATTTTTCATTTGTTTGCGATTGATTCTTTCGAAACAGCACACGTTATTTTCTAAACACCAACTCACGTATACTCACGTTACTTCAAACAAATTTTCGCTATGATCGCACAGATCCTGTCCAAAATACGTTACCCAATACACATAGCCAAAATGAGTTAAAACGAATATAGCGGAGGAAATTATCTCGCCGATCACGTTATCTTCCATCGCTTGCGACAGCTGAAAAATAAAAAATCACCGCAAGTTGTACCCTAAACTAAATGTACGAAAGTAAAAATACGGAAAAACATCGTTCAAAATGAAAAATCGAGCACTACTTACTCGCACCATATTAATGCTCAGTGACATGACACCAACTATCGCGAGGATTGAATAAGACACAGCGAAATACGAATTGAAAAGCTCTACGATTCTTCAATATCACAGATATAACAAATTTTAGTGATAAAATAAACCAAATAAAACATCATGTAACACAATTCATGTGAATCATAATGAATTAGAAAAATAAACAATAATTACGTACCGTAAGGTTCGTACGTGGTATCTTATGGCGTGCGACAAGTTTCGTTTGACAGCAGATATATCATTGCAATCGGTAAACGCGCGACTTAATCGATAACTAAAATATAAATATCCCCGATGTTGTCTTATAGAAAAAAAAAATTGCTCAAAACAGACAAAATACGCTGTTATACCCAACATTTCATTTGTTTTCTAAGTGATCTTTTGTAGAAAGCGTAATTAAAAAGTACTAGATTATCCAGATTTTTGTACCTTGCAATTGCTAACAGTCCACAGGTGTGCTGTATAATCACCATAAACAAAGTTTCGGTCGCCATTAGCGTGGTTATGCCTAACAGAGCTACTATAAAGATCAAAGATACAATCACGTAAAAGTACTTTTGTTGATCAAAAAACACTTCTACGGACGTAGGTAAAGTACGCAGACGTGGCTCGTCCAACGGCATTATGATGTTGAGAATATCCGGTACGAATACATTCGACAAGATGGAGAACGTGCCCAGGTAAACAATCACTGGAATAAAACAGCGGCAGATAACGATTTGCGAATGAATTTTGTGCACTTTGTGCAAATATATATGTTTCACGTGAGTATTTTCATAGTTTTTATGTGAATATTTCAAATTAAATTGAACAAATGTCTGGTATAAGAAACGCAGACTTGTCCGAAACGCGGCGTTGTCTTACTAACATCCGGAATAAATGGTATAGAATCGTCCTCGAGAAGCGTAATATTGTATTATCTCCATCTCTCGGCTGTCCGTTATCGCGATGCAGTCGTAATTAATTTGTTCGAATAAGAATTTTATCTGCGATAAAACGACTATCGATAAAGAAAAGTCAATCTCGTTCGTCAATCGGCGAATACTATAGATGTTGTTGTAAAAATTATATAACTGCATTCACACATTGTGCATACTAGTAGTCGACATAAAGAGGAACGCGTATGAGTAAGTGTCAAATTATAATTGTAAATTTTCAACTTACGTTCGTGGAATTTAAATAAATCGAATGATACTTGATCAAGTAAACTAACATCATACAATTGAAAGACATAATGTTGATAAATAATTTTCCGCTGAACTGATGCGTGAGAAAGGTCATGTACTGCAAACGACATTATTCCCGTGCACACAAGCAAAAAACTTCACTGATAATAATTCTATATATTTTTTTTTTGTTTTCCAGAATTCTCAATATTTCACTTTTAATTGTAAAAATGTTGCGCAAGGCACATTGTGCGTGTCAACAAACGTTTTTACCTGGAATATCATACCCTGCGTATGAATAGCGGATATGATCACACGCAAAAGTTGCCTGTGTCTTGGATTCTGATCAGGCCACAGACCGACGGAGATCATGAAGCGGCGCGTAAGCCCGTAGAATCGATCGTCGTATATATCCATTCTCGGAACCAAAACGCATCTGCGTGCCGTGTGCTATTGTCGTTTCCCACTCCCTCACATGTCGCGTTTTTTTTTCTCGTGACAATTTCTCCGTGCCTTTTGTTACAGTCTCATGATTGCGTAATGGTCGTTATTATCGACCATAATGGAACGAATATTTTCTAAGCCCCGCATTAACAGAACGATCAGACAAAAATCGAAGATGCGTCTCGATTAAATAAATTATATGTTTCACAAAATTTGACGTAGCAATTTTCCGAGATTATTTCTACATTACGTGAATAACACACAGATGTGATTTTCATGAAATACGCAAGCGCAATAGATATGCTCCGCGTTCTATCACGCTCTAGTGCTCTTTCAGACATTACGTGACACGGATCGTTCTTCGAAGAATCTGCGATTGTCATCTTGTTTAAACCGCGAATCTTATTATTGTAAACGCAAGGTTACACTACAATTATAGTAAGAAGAGTTTCACACAAAAAAAATTATATTACGCCGTTTGCCATATTCGTGATTTTTATTTTCCATTTGAGTTTCAAGTAATCTAAGTTTTGTCATCGCTAATGATGCTACCGTACTCACACTTTCAAATAACTTTGCACTGCGATGAAAATTGCATCAAACAATTATGTGCGAGAACCGAGTACGTAACCGTACAACAAGACAAGGCCATACTGGTGAGCTAAGATCAAATTTTTACTTTTTTGAACATTAATACGTCACAATACATTACAACACAATTCAAAAACTTGCGTCAGTTATTTATTCACATCTGAAGTAAGAATTTCAAATAATCTTTTTATCAAAAAGTCAGAAACGTAAGAAGCTTCAAATACATAATAGTATCTTAAAAAAAAACACACACACACATTCTCTCCATCTAAAATATAATTGCACTCACACGTTGAAAAAAGCACTCGCTGTGGTTAATTACCTCCTGCCCAAAATAGCTCACCCAAAATACGTAACAAAAGTGAGCGTATAAACCCGTCGAAATGACTTCGAGCGTGTTGTTCGCCGTGACTGCCAGAAAGACAGTCACTAATCGACAGAAATAATAGTGTATAAAAATTTAAATTATTTAGCTACATATTTATATTAATTCAGTATTTGTGTGTGTGTGTGTGTGTGTGTGTACAGACCGCAAATGTGCTGTGTGAACAACATAAACATAAATTCCGTCGCTGTAATTACTGTTATACCAGTTAATTAAGACGTATCCTGAAGACTAAGAGTGCGAACAAGTAAAAGTATTCATCTTTATCGAAAATAAATAATTGTGTCAAAGAAACCCATCCCGATTGGCAGCCGCCGCGATTTTGCGCACGCAAATTCGCGAAGATTACGTGACCCCTTGTCAGAAATATTTTATTAGCTCTTATGATTCGTTTTCCGTATAAGTACGTGACATTACGCGAGAAATTACGGTATCGGAAACGCAACTTGTACATTAACTTGTGACCAAACAATCTTTTCCAAGATTGGTTGAATTACTTCAATTGTTATTGCGCGCACAAAAAAAAAAACTACAAAGAAACTGCAATTGCTACGTAAAACAGTCAGAATTACACACGTTTAACATAATCGCTAGTCATTTCTCTCTCGAGAAAGTTTTCACGAAGGCGCAATTCGCTATTTATCGAACACCAGACCATTGCGTGTTTGTTTGTCTTACGAAGATATATTACCTATCTGACGAATATCCGTGCGAGAGTCACGCAACTGCAAAGGAAGTTCGAACATTACGTGTGACAGAGACAGACGTTATCGAAATGTCGTTGCAAAAAAACTATAATTACAATGTTTTTTGTTTTAGATATTTTTAGAAGTGTATCGATTTACATATCATATCGATGAAATTTATAAACAGTCCAATTTTATATCAGTCAGTAACAATCTATACCTCATCTGCGGATATCGCCAAGTTCTCGGTCGTCGTTGATTGCGTCACATTCGCAGTGAGTACAACACCGTAAAGTACGACACTGATAAACTAATGATCTGAAAAAACCAAGTTTCTCGTTACACGAAAGTTTTTCCGATGATCGCGGCTTTTATTACCGAAGCAAAACCTTCCATCGACGCAATTAATATACCGGCAAATATATTGAACGCACACGTCCGTGCTGATCTTTGCAGGACAAAGAATACTAATTTTTGAACATCCAAAGGTGCCGTGTACCAATACGCGCCGTACCTAAATATTTATTAATTAAAAAAAAAAAAAACAGAAATTAACGCGCGTAAATATATAGTTTCTCATTTAATGCATCTTCTAATGAAACAATAAAAACGTTATTGAATTTTTTATTGCATTGTATGTTTTCATTGTTTTAATTTGCATGTTGATTTTTCGTCGTTTTTTTTTTCCCCGCGAAATCTGTAATGTATATAGCGACACTAATTAATATCCATCTATGCCTAGAATGTTTTCTCACAAATCGATAATCAAATCAATCAACTTCTGCAATTAATAGTGCAAGTGAGCGAATTAATTTAACAAACAAAAGTCGAAATGTATGTATATAAAATGTCATTTTTAAACCTAACAAGATAGATTCAATAATTAATAAATAGTTACAAATTAATTATTTTTTTTATTTTTTCTCTTGTTTTAGTATGCAATTCCCATATGAAAGTGAAAATGCACCTTTGATTTTCACTCACGTTTTCTTAAAGACGGTCTCGCTGTGATCCGACAGATCCTGTCCGAAATAATTTATCCAGAGCACGTGACAAAAATGAGCCAAAACATATACGCCGGAGGCGATTATTTCGTTAAATACGTTACTCTCAATTGCCTGGAACAACTGCAAGAAATCAGAAGTCGTATATCCCGCCGCAAGAAATAAATAAGTGATACTAAATAAACATAAGTGATACTGAAAGGATAACGCAAACTCACAGCATTATTCTCTCGTGCATTGTCGAAAAAGACCGGAGTGCAAAAGCACACGCGCGGACATCATTCATGTATCCGCCTGTGTATTTTTTAATGTTTTCACACTCTTGTCAGCGCGATGCTGCTGCTAACGCAAGTAATTTTTTTTTTTTATGTAATAGTTCAAAATTTGAAATTAATAATTTGAATATAATCGTTTAAGTGTTTGAAAAGTAACGTTGAGCAGCGTCGCGTTTTACAACGTTTTATTTTACACATGTAAGTAAATTTTCGTGTCTCGATGTTTAAAGAGACGATAAGTTAATTTTCATGTGAGAAGATAAAAACAATCGTGAACATTCGTGACCGTATTCTCTTGATGTTGATCTTATTACTACGATTACTCGTAACATATTAACGCTTAAGAGGATGCTGGACAGGCGAGTGACCTTGGATTCGGCGGCTCGGCCGCTGTCGTCTATCGGGTAGGTGGCGCCATCTCTCGGGAC
>QVNV01002906.1:0-11475 GCA_014825455.1 Pseudomyrmex pallidus
CCGTTTCTTCTCTTTTTCTGCATATTCTCTATTTTTCTCACTTGTTCTGAAATTTTCTTTATCTATTTCTTCGATTTATTTCTCTCCCTCCTCCTTCTCTTTCTCCTCTTCAAGCTTCTTAGTCAGAAACATGAAGTTTTTTTGAAATTAAGTGTACATTAAGTTGCTATTTTCACACGTGTCCTTGTAATGTATGCGTTTTTGACGTGTAAAAGAAACGTTTTTTTTTACATAAAAATATAAAATTTCAAAATATTTAAAAAGTACACGGTCTTCTCTATTTCTAAGAAACATATTGCATAAATGCTCAATGTGAGAAGTGAGTGAACCGTGTAAATAATGATTATCCGAGGTCAGGTTTTCGCGGTTCAGCAATCAGAACGGAACGAAAACAATTACATAAAAGTCTTCCGAGACAGTTTTACATTGTGTCATCAGACGACATATGGTTTACTACTATTTTATGGACAATTTGCTTGAGTATTGTGCAATTTCTTTCGTCGTTCGCAATAAAAACAGGAAAGGGTGTTTACTAGAAGACAGTTGCTGAAAAACAGGTGGAGGTGGATTCGTTCATATTACGGCCGCATTCAAAACATTTCTTCTCATAACTGTGTTATGCCACGAAAAGCATCACATGTCCAATTTGATTATTGAAATACATTTGCAAGTTCCAACTTGCTTCTCGGCTTAACTAGCCGAGGTCTACTCTATCTAATCTGATAAATGTTTTACATGTTGCATGTAAGTAAACATGCAAATTTTATACATATAAATATTTCAAAGAAAAAAGTCCTTTATGCGGACAAATTCTATATATAGTAGTAGTTATATAATAATACATATCTCTAGTTGTAATTCATATATAATTATATATACATATATTATTTATATTCACATAATTTATATATAATTACACATTACGAGATCGATATAATCTCATATATTCAATTACACATATTTACATACCTACTACAAGAACATCTTATCTATCTGCCTCACAATCTCTGATAGATTTATGAATTTTTATTCCAATCATTCTTTACTCCCCTCAAAACAACCAAACGATCTTTGGTTGATTTATCAATTTGAAAAATGGTTAAGCATTAAAATCGAAATTTCTGTAGCCGCACGAACGACAGGAGGATCGCGTCGGACGCTAACGTCGACGACGACGCCTCGAGGCGGAGCAGCCGATGCAGGCAAGCGTTGCAGTGAGATAGGCTAACGTCATAGGCCGTCCCCCGGGTGCAACTATGCCTTTGGCTTTGATGTTACCCACGGTTACGTCACGTGATCGTCCGCTATATCGTAGTTAATGGCCGGGGCCGCACAGGAACGCGGCATTATCGAAGGGAGTTTAAAGGGAGAGAGAGGGTGAATAAAGGGATGGTGAAACGGCGGCGAGCGGGTACATCCGGCGAGGCGGAAGTCCTGGACAGGTTCCGGATGCTTCGTGGCGCCTACGGCTAGCGAGACACATTCGCGATGCACCAACGCTGCATTGCGAGATGCAATTATCCGCGACGAATTAACCGCTCGCGCGTCTGTGAATGACGCCACTAGCTTTGGATCGCGTTTGCGGGACAGACTCTGTTGCGTGAGGAGGCGACAGTTGGGAAAATCACATACAAATTGCACAAAGCTAAAGCCGCATTCGTCTTTCCTGCTTACTAATTACATCTGCATACTGACTAACACAGATCGCAGATAACGCTTTTAACAAAAAAAAAACCGATTGTGTAAACTTTAATTTAAAAAATGTAAATTACAGCAAGACGGGGAAAGATATCTGTCACTCAGATCTATGAATGTTCAATGTGTTACTAATTGTTTTCTTTTTCAGAAAATACATTTGTTCTACAATACACAATTTTTTTTTGAAACTTACTTAATGAGACGGCAAGATTTAAGACCTACTGCGCACAAAATGGTATAACTTCATATGTAAAACCATTTTGAAACTAGCGAGCACTTAATATAAAACCATTGACGTAAAACTATTTCGAGACCAGTGAGCATTTAGTATAGCATCTATTATAAAGCTATTTACATAGCAAAAATCCAAAAAACGTTCGATCAATAAGTATTATGTAAATTATTTCAAATGTTAAGTAACAGATTACATTTGCATAATATTAATAAATTAAAATAATTACAGTATCTGTTTTAACTCTCTATAGTTCTTTAAAAACTCATTTTAAATTAAAAAAAGTTAATTCAATGTCACTGAATGTTTAAACAGACTTAAAATTTTTTATGCAGTTATTATCAATACACGTCGAATATTTTTTGCTCTTTGTAAACTATGTTACAGTAGTTGTCTCTGATGACGACATTTGTTGTTACAAAATATGGAGGGGGAACCTTTTTATTCTTACGGAGCTTATTTATGTCTGCTGCTATAGCAGCTTCTTTCAGTTTTAATCTTTTTTTCGCAGAAGGAAGAAATTACAAAAGTTATTAAATCTTAGTTTAATTATAGTGTTTAATTGTTGTATTTATTCTAAATAGTTATGGCCGGTGAGTTCTGTATTTATTAAAAGGAAATTATTTTATAACTAATAGATACGCACATGTATTTTAATTATATTTAAGTACTGTTAATAATATTATCATGCTGCGCGCGATTTTGCAGATGTACAAGTGACAAACTGGATGTTGATGTCTTCGTCAACACCAGTCGTGTTAATAGTGATCAGTTACCTATACGTAACCTGTTCGATTGGTCCACACTTTATGAAGAACAGAAACGCGTACTCATTGAAAAAAGTTATGCAGCTCTATAATATTTTTCAAGTTGCGTATAACGCTTGGTTACTATTTAACGTTATAAAGCACGCTAAACCGCTTAGTGGTGCACTCAACTATTGTAGTTCCTTCGAAACCCTTTACAATGATGTCGAAAAGGTAAAGTTAGTTTTATTAATAAAACACAAAAAAAGAAAAAAAAAGAAAATAAATTCGACTCTCTCATTGCAGCCACCTGAAATATTATGGTGGGTGATTTTGCTGAAGTTGATCGATTTCTTTGACACCATAGTGTTTGTACTTAGGAAAAACTATCGGCAGATTTCATTTTTACATTTATACCATCACATCAGCACGTTTCTCTACATGTGGACGGCTCTAAAATATTTTTTTCATTCTTCTCAAATGCTTCTCATTTTGATCAATACTACGGTGCACGTGATAATGTATTCCTATTACTTTCTGACTACCTTTGGACCGGATGTGCAACGAATACTTCAACCATACAAGAGATGGCTCACTCTCATACAAATGGTAAGACACAGAGAGAATTGAAATTTTAATCGTCGGTGTTAAACGTTACTCTTTTCTTTTTAATAGGCACAGATTACATTTATAACGTTGAACGCTACGCAAGGTTTAACTTGTAACGATAAAAAATTGTTACATTGGAGTATTATAACACTCATTAATGGATCAATAAACTTGTCATTCTTCTGGAACTTTTTTAACAAGTCTTATAGGAAGTCAAAAACGGTATGATTTTTAATAATGTATTGTGTAATAAATCTCAATAAAATGGCGATAAAATAAAATTAAGTCAAATTGCGTTTTTCTAAAAAAAGTCTCGTATATCGAAGTGCTTTGGAAGCTTTGACAACGAGCGAACAGTTGTTAAGATCCTTTGCATTTTTTTTCCGTTAACACCGTGTGCAGCGTGCACGAACTCCGGATGTATTGCAATCATCTGCAAGATGCTGCACACACACACACACACATTTTACACACACATTTCGATCTCTTGTAAGACAGGTGGTGATATCTCACGAGTGCGCCTTAAGTGCTAATTTCGGGGGCGTTACATTTCCCATGTTTGACACGGCGAATCCTCCGGAGATTCCGTGCGTCCACGTCGACGTCTACGCGCGGCAACGGTGGCGTACATAATTCTGGATTTAGTGTCGCGTTAGGCCGTCTGAGTTTGAGGATTGTATTCCCCCGAGTGGCGCGAGATACCGTATGGCCGGCCGGTCATGCAACGTGATTTGTGGACGTCAATACAGAGGGGTTATGCGTGACGTATCTCACCGATCATAATTACATCCTGTTACTGGAGAGATCCTAGCGTCGGCAGTCCTTCCTTCCTTCCTTCCTTCCTTCCTTCCTTCCACCGTGTCCTTCCTATGCTCTATCAACTTGTATATTCGTATCGCTCGGCTGTTCTTTAGCCGCGATGATATTCTTATGCACTTTGATTTACTGACTTCTAGAAAAGAAATATATAATTTAATCTTCCTACTTTTTGGTTCGAATTTTGTAAGATGTTTTGATACGAGTCAATTCAGAAAAAAAGACAATTTGAACTATTTTAAAATAATTCTAAAATAATTACGCTAATGTGATGTGAAGATAATTTAAAATAGAAATCGCTAAAAGCGATGGCAATGGAAGTAATTTAGATAATAATTGCGTTAAAAATGATGTCAATATGAAGACGGTGAAAAACAATCGCGTTGAGAAGTGATATAACTGTGAACAATTTGGCAACTAATCTTGCTAAAGATCAGGTTCAGACAAAAAGGTCAGGTTCAAATAAGGTAAGTATCGAAATATATTTGGGCTTGAAAGATTTGTGTTTTTTTTTTTTTAATATATGACACGTAAACAGACGTATAGTTTAAAGCCCATCAACAGAAACTGGACTACTAGAACTACTTAGCACGAATATATATTCTGGGCACTTATTCCCAAGGCTCTCTCCTTCCGATGTTCTTTGAGATGGAAGTCATAATCTTACGGACTGACAGATAATAGCGGAACGTCATTGTCGCTGCTCTCACCTCTGCGAGCGCGACATACACACGGCTCTATTGTGACACTTTTTTTAATTCTCTTACCGTCGCGTTAATAGCGACAACATTGTCGGTAAATCACATCTAGACCTGCGAACTTACAGCAGCACGACTCCGAGCGAGGCTATTAGTATAAATACGGTTATAATGCAGGACCTAGGGGTGGAAAAGGGTATAAACAGCTAGTAAATCAAGACCTGCGTCCCTCAGCCAGGGGTCGACAGAAAATCAGGGCTCGCAACGTTTAACGCTCGCAATAGCGGCTGAATCTTTCTTAATCGGTCGTTTTCGTCAGCCTGCTGCTTCTGCAGGTGGTCTTGTCGCAATCTAACTTTTGCATTAATATTAAACAAAGAAAGATGGAGGCAAGATAGCCTGTAAGATAGTACGCTTAAATATTTTTATCGTTAGCAAACATTTTGTTCGGTTTTGCATTAGAGTAATGTAAACATTATTACGATATGTTGCTAACATAGCCTCTTTGAATACGTGTAAACAATATTTACTATGTATTAAAATACGTTGCTTCTTCCGGCAGTAAAAGACAAACATGTATGCGATCTTTGAAAATAAATTTTTCTGTAAGACAAAATTAAGAATAAAAAATCAATATAAGATTATTTACTAAGATCACAACTTTCTATTCTTTTTTTTGTGCGTCTTCTACAGTTTGTTTTTTACCAAAATATATGTTTACTAAATTTACTAAATATATACGTTTGTACCATGATAGTTTTTTTTTTAAAACAAAGTTGAGTTTTTAAATTTATTTCACTGGAAGGCCACAGTGCCACTTCTATTTTTTGTCGACCGATTATGCAATTATTGTCATTATTTAAGATTTTATGTTTAAATAAAATGTTAAGCAATGACAACATTGCAGTTTATACTTCTACTTCCTGTTTTATATAATATTTTTGTAACAAATTTCGGCAATGTTACATATCATCGCCTTTCTTTTTTTTTTTACTCTCTTATAAAATACATTATCCTTGAACTTGACACGTAACTATTATACAACTTACAAAACGTATGTATACCAGAGTTTGCATCAGAGAGACGAGCGAATAGATCGCGAGCAAGGCAGGTGACAACACGCGCAACTTGCTCGAGAGACTCTCACGTACCTACAAGTTAAGTTTCTTTCTTGCAATGACGCACCTCTCTGTCGAATTAATCTGCCATTAATATCCGCTCGCTGGGGCGGAAAAGCCGGTCGAGTGTGTAAAGCTTCTCTAAACAAGCGGTTCTAACAAATGACGATAGTCCCGTCCGCGTCCTCCTAATGCCGCGGCCATGTATGCATACGACCGGACGGTGATTAATGCTGGCGCGGAGGGTCAAGATCCTCGTCGATTAATCAAATTAAGGGTGGAAGCGCGAGATAAAACTCGCGCCGCTGGAAAAGTCCAGGCCGTGCTTGCGGCCGATGAGAAATCGTCGTCGTCGTCGTCGTCATCGTCGCGTTCTGTATTACCGTGTGACGCGACCGTTGGAAACAGGGAAGACCGGGAGCTGCGAGAGAATCGTGCTGAAAAATGACGGACATGACTTATCTGTATCGAGGATTGCGTCCGGTGTGGCCGTTTGAGAAGAGGCGTGACCACCGGTCCCGCGTTTTAAGTCTGCATACCGAGACTATGTTCTCTGAGAGAGAACTGGACACTCTGGTCGCGCTTCAGGCAGAAAGCCAGAGGGGTTTTAAGATCTCTCGAGTGTAAACGGAAATATGAAATATAGTCTCAGATATGATCTACCCGAGTTAGCCGTTTGTTCATCGTTCGTCGAGTTGGACGTGTTTGTTCGTCGCTTTGGTATGCAGGCAGGTAAATAGGCGATGAGAATCAAACAAGACGCATGGCACCTACGTTAAATGGATCCCATCATGGGGATATCGTCGGGAGGTCTTTCATTACCGCTGTGCCCCATAGAATATACCGATCTCTTTCGGTGTCCGGCATCTTCGTGATTATTGCGGATCGACGACGAGGTCCCCAACGAAACGATCAGTTGAGTTCCGCGCACGAATTCATATCTCGCGCATCGCTTGTCTCGAACAGAAGCTCGCAGGCATTTGCCGGGGACGTTTGAAACGATGCGCTGCGGAGCGAGAGAAAGAGGGAGGGTTTGCTCGAGTTCAGAGGGCGATTGCCGTGTGTGTACAGGGCAGGCGAGAGGAAAAGGAGAAAGCGAGACAGAGAAGGAAAGCAAAAGAGAGAGGAAAAGAGAGAGAAAGAGAGGCGAGAAAGAGACGAGAAACGAGAGAGCAGCCCCGTATTCGCAAACACGCAAATTTCAAAAGGCACTCGACTATGTGATGTCGTGGCGGGCATGAGCGACGGGGCTCTCTCTCTCCGACGACGTATGCAAATACAGATCGAGCATGATAAATTGCTCTTGTCAAGCCACCCGGTATTTCGCACGAGCCTATAGAAACCCGTTTACCACTGAGGTACGGATTCCGCATATAATCGTCTTGCCGACGACGGTTGAAGCGGAGCGCGTCGCGCCGCGACGTGTGGAGCGCGACGGACGAAACTTTCGCGTGCGCTTAGTCGGCGCCGCCGTTGACGACGACGACGCGACAGAATCCTACGCTCTAGCGTCGTTATCGTTCGCTACCGCCGCCGCTGCGAATTTTAATGGAATAGAGATGCGTTGTCGCCGCAAAACGATACCGCGCGCGCGGCTCTCGCGATTTGTCATGCCGACGGAAACGCAGACGATCGTTTCATTTTCCTTGCTATGGCGAATACTTGAAGGAATGTTCCAAACGTGGCACGTTCTGAAGTGGAATTAGACGATATTGTGTGCTTTTAGAAAATTCTGTTTTCTCAGTTCCCACGTGGACATCTTTCACACACACATACACGCACACACACACATTAAACTTTGTTTTAATCCGAGAAAGTAGTCGCGTATATTTTACGCCAACTTAAAAACCATAGTTATTGACAAAATATTTTATGTTAAGAATTGTTTCGTTTTATTAATATTCAATGACATTTTTTACATACACATAGATTTTGCCACTGTTTTATGAAAATAGATAAAAATAATGAGAAATAAATCGGAACAAAAATTTTGAAACGCGAAACAGCTTTTATTTTTATATCGCTGGGGAAAAAATTATATAAATATACTTATACATTGTAAAATATGCGCGATATATATATGTATGTATATATTCTCGGGTTAATGGAATCTAACATGTACATGATTATACTTTAACCGAAAAATATTTTGTAACGTAGAAGTCAACGTTCATCGACTAGGTTTCATTTCTAGTTTTGATTGCGCGGCAACAATTCAACTTAGCAAACGCGAACTAAACTTGCAACACCATCAAGATTCAAATGGCCGTGGCGACGCCACTTTTCTTTTATGATTACTCCGAGCTATCAACAATGCGCGTGTTTGAAAAGACTCGTGACGTTCCTTTCGCAAAGGAGGATCAGTCTTTATTTCTACCGGTCTCGAAAGAAAGCTCGGTCGGCGTAGATTTCGCGTCTAAATCGTCTCATTACAAAATTTCGTAGGGGGTCTCGGCGCATCTGCATCGAATGCGACTCTCGGAACCGGTTCGCCAGCCTCGTATCAGCTTACCAGAGCGTCTACTTCTTTTTTTTTTTACGACGATTTATTGCTCGTCACGTCGTGAAAGGTGTCGTCAACGAGCACGCCATGGTGTTCGAGAAAATCGTTGTCGATTCGTAACGACGATGAATATCGCGATAACAAACGGTTCGCACGACTTTGTCCTCTAATTTTATTTATTGACGCAATCTCTTTGTGATTTTTCCATTGCGAGAGTTTTCAATTCTCGAATATTTTTAATGCATTTTATGCATTAAAGCTTTCGGTTAATATGCTCATAATTATTTCGCTTTGGCGTATAGGTATACACGTGTGATTACGGCGCATTAGAGTGGTAAATAAAACCCTCGCTAATGGAACGCCGCAATTTCGCGCTCGCACGCTTCGCTTCCCCCCCACATCATGTCGCTGTCGATCAGTACGACATATATCAGGAATTCCAATTATTCGTTATGAATCATATAAACGTGCGTTCTTTGTGAATCTGATTGTGAATTATAAATATTAAACGTACGTTTTTTTTAGTGTGCGATTCGTCGTTATTTAAGTATCTTTATTAATTCCGTTATATCTCGCGATACTCTCTCTCTCTCTCTTTCTCTTATATTGCATTCCGTCAGGAAAGCGGCGTTTTCTATTCAATATCAATCGCGCGGAAGCGGAAGAGCGCGAGAGCAAAATATTAGATCCGCATCTGTTTTGCACGGAATTTCATTGCATTGCGTGTATTGCCTTCCGTGTTATCCGATCGCGCCGGGGAAGATCATAAGAGCAGACGAGAAGCTCGCGAGACAAGTGTTGTAATAAAAGCGGACCGCAGACCGATTCGCGGAGCGATACGTCAGGATCGACGATCCGCGAGCGCCCATCCGTCGCGTTCTGAAACCGAACTCCGCTCTTCACATTTCCGCCACAATCCACTCCGCCTCTTTTCCTTTGACCGCGCTGCTTTTCAGGCTATAGCTCTGACGAGCGTTTTCGCTCGATGTGTTCCGTTTTCGAAAGCGTCGTCCCGCGTTCAATTCGGGGCCGCTTTACAAGGGGGTTGAAAAGGACCTTGTTCGGATTTGCTCGCACCGTATACTCGCTAATGACGGTCATCTGGTCGATGACCAGAGTTACGCGAGCGAATAACCTCTTCTCCAGCTTGAGAGAGATCGCGATTCGAATATTGAACTCTCACACTGGTTATCGGATACGTTTCAGTCTATACACTCTTCTTCGATATAAAACGAATTCCCTCGGAAAAAAAAAACATCACGAATCCGCGGTAAAAGATTTTGGGGGTTTTGCTAATAATAAAGAGCGGTGATGCGATGTTTAGTGATAACAATGCGATACGCGCGCGCGCGATATATGCAAGATATCGAGTGAAGCTTAATTTCCTATGGTATCTCGATTTCATTACGCGATAACATCAGCGATATACACCTGGTTCTTTCTCAGAGGGTTCGAATTAAAATCGGCGATTGTGTGTGTGTGATAAAAGCCGCTTCGACGAGGACTAGATTTATCAGACATCGATCATTATTAAGAGTCATTAAATCGCGGAACATTATCACGCAGGGGTAGAAGTGTAAAATATTGAAGTAATAATGTTTATCTCTCAATTTATTTGTACGGTAATTAATTGTGTCGTATTTGGTGTTGCTGAAGATAACGTCGTTTAATTTAATTCGATTTGTGTATCTCGCATTATGTTCAAAGAGAACGGAGATTGGCTCGAAGGGAGCCGCTAATGAGTGATTCGTGTTGAAAAAATACGAAAATAAATTCATGAGAAGTATATCAACCGTAAAATAACGCGCCGCACTGCGCGTCCCGCCTCGCATTCAGATTTCAGAAGAGAATAATTACCTCGCACCCGCCTAACGCATCTACCGTGCCGGTGGGCGCTCGCTTCGGTCTCCGCAGAAGCGTATGCATGTACTATTGAATAATACAGCAGAGGAGACGGCGGTGGCAACGGCAGCAGCACAGTGTTCGCGGCGCACGTTGGATGTACGAACTGCGCGCGAAGCCATCGAGTACCTGCACCCTGTTTTTTTGCGTCGCGTAGCAAACACAAGGAAAAATATATTCACCATGAAGACGCAATATCTGGAAGATTGTGTTTCGCGCGTTTTCCCACTCCCCTTTCCTCCCCTATTCGCCCCCTTTTTTCCTCCGCCTTCGCTTCTCTCCGGGGATCGCCAGGACGTTGACCTGACCTGGTGAAACACATACGGGAGTCCTTACGCGGACTCTGAACCGCGTTCAGAGATGAGAGGATTTTACAGAAGACTCCTTGCGCGATGAAAAAAAAGGGGACAGGCGGTGGGCGGACGACCGGATGGAAATATGAAAGCGCGAAGGGATTAAAGAGTAATAAAGAGACGGAGAATGAGGGTGAAAGAGAGGCACGCATGTACGTACGCGTACGTACGTACGTATGTACGCACGCACGCATAAGAGGAGTCAACACACGCATTAAGCTGTCCTTCTTTCCCACTCGAACGGCCCTCTTTCCCTTCTTCCGTTATACGTGCATTCGCGAAACGTCATTTATTCGCACCGCAGGCGAGCCTCTCTTTCTCCCCGTTGAATGCGCACTCTTCTCCTCTTTCTTCTTCTTCTCCTCTTCCTTCTGTCCTCTTCATCCTCGTTCATTCGCACCCCACGCTCTCGGGAATATACGGGACGTGCGTAAGCCGGGTAACCACCGCCACAGTCGCGCGGTGTGTGATGTATGTCCCATACGATGATTTATATGAATAAATCGCGCATTAACGCGCCACGTGATTACAGTAGTTTTTTCTTTCAAAGCAAAACACGACTTGTGCGATTGTGCAATTTGTAATTCTAATTATTTTTATCGATTCGGATAAAATTATATTTGATGCTTCCGCGATGCTTATGTTATAAGAAAGAAGATGGTTTTCGGAAACTGCATTAGTGTCATTTTTTTACGGACATTTCGTGAATATTTCGGTTCGCTTTATCAGAATTTCAAGATCCTAAAAGTTGAGAGACTCTTGCGTCAATTTGACACCAATAAATTTAAAAGAGTTTGCCT
>QVNV01002907.1:0-25801 GCA_014825455.1 Pseudomyrmex pallidus
AGAGATTGTAAAAATAGAGGAATTAAACGTAAACGAAATCCACTACACAGATCTTTTGAAAACAAGCGGGTACGCTATCATAGAAAAAAGTAAAGTATCACGCATTTTTTCAAAAACTCTGACGTGGTGGGAGTAAACTGACTCCAGAAATAGATTTGATGATCCAAAAAATATATAAAATTAGAATTGAAAGTACGAATTTATTTGATATTGGTTTTTGTGCCGCAAAAAGATGCAAATTTAGCGATTTTTCGGATATTTTTTTAGTTTTACCGAAAATTCTGACGTGGTGGGAGTAAACTAACTACGGAAATGGATTCAGCGTCTCAAAATACATATAGAATGAGTGATCTGGTCTGTGGGCCCGAACATTGTTTTTTTTGTGTGCCTGTGTAATTTTCTAATAAACAACGACCGACGGTTAACACCTTTATATTATTATTTAGGGAGGTGACTTTAATAACATATGTAAAAATTGTTGAGATCGAAAGGTGGTTCGTATAACTGTATATTTAGCAGGGAAAGGTATAGGGGAAGGTTTAGGAGCTTGGTCGATCCCGATACGTTTTGAGAGGTTGTACTGTAAGTAGTAAAAATAAAATAATGTAATTAAATAAAAACAATTATCTTACATTAATTTTGTATAAAAAATGGTTTTACATCTTTTACAGTTTTATATATATATCGTTTAGCGATAAAATCATTTCGATGTGTTTAACACGCAAAGCTAAAACTTTCTAATAATCATAGAGGGAAAAACTAAAGCTAAGTCAAACGCTAAATACACTCGTTAAATGTACCAGTTTTAGTTAGCAATCAATATCTCAATTTTAAATCTTCTTTTTTTTCTCGCCTTATAACAAATAAATTAATTCAGTGAAATAGTTTTTCAACTGGTGTTGATATCTCATAGCAACTTTTTTTTGTTAACTGGAGAAAATACGTTACGATGACTTCTGGAGAAGAGCCAGAGTTATGTGGGACTTCCTACTAAAAGTAAGTATACTCACTAAAACTTCCCGGTAGTCTTCCAAAGGTTCATTCCAAAATCTTATCTTGGTTACTAAAATGTTATATTTCACGTCAAGTGTAGTATAGGTTTTGGTTACTAAAGTAGGATTTTGGAACCGCAGCACGGAGAGAGAGAGAGAGAGTGTGTGTGTGTGACTGTCCGTGGGCACTCCACTCCCCTTTTATCTCACTAACTTGGCAAATGTAAGTTTTATTTCATCTACATGCAGTGCGCGTAAATCTCGTTTCGTATTAAAATTAGAATTTCTCGCACTTACAAGATGTTTTTTCATGTTCATTTTTTCCAATCGTTGCATTATTGCGTATACTATCATACAAAATTTTTGCAAAAACTAGAGTGTTATATGAGTGATATCGATATCACCGGATCGCTAGTTATGCGCGAAAACATCGTCGAGATCGAAACGCGTCTCAAACTTAAAAACCGCGCGCGAGGAAGAAAAAAAATGCTTGTTTTCGTTGCATTTCCAGCGTTTTTCTCGTGTTTGATAACACATCATCGCCATCACCGATGAAATCGCCACCACCACGGGCACTATTAAACCACCACCCCGCCACCTCTCTCGCACCAGTGGCATCATCCCAACCAACCACCACTACCGCTACTACCACCACTGCCGCCGCTGGCACCACTGACAACGCCTCCCGGTGCTCGCCGGCAGCGCTTGCCAGCTCTGTCCGCGGCAGTGTCCTTCGAACACGGCATGCACGTATCGTGCTGCGAAAGTTTTACGAGTCTCGCGGTGTGTTTAAAGACGAACCTTGTTCGACGCCGACACCGGCGTCGCCGTCGAGACGTGTGAGACCCGGGACGCCGGGAGAAACGGCGCATCCAACTCTCGTTAAAAATCCACCTCGAATCTCCTTCCTAGGCTCGACTTATGCACGCAGCGTGTGTGTTGGAAAACAGGTTTTTAACTATTACTTTCGTCCGCGTGTTTTCGCGGTTGATTCGCCCGCGCGAGTCAGCCCGCACAGCACAAGAGGAGCGTGTGGATCATTTTTTTCTTTTTCTTTTTCTTTTTTTTTTTCGTATCTTTCTCTCTCACTCTCTGTTGTTGTGTGCGGCGAAATCGTTGCGTTCGCCTTCTCTCAAATACTTTTCTATTTTGAAGAGAGAGCCGCTTGTGATCGAGACTTGTGTTACGATCGTGTGTCGTTTGACGCTGGCCACGCGGACGACGAGTGCGAAATCATTGAATTTGAATTGATCTGTTTATCGGTATGAGCACGCGCCGAAACAACACTCTCGCGTACCGTTCTGGCGGAAATAATCGTCAAAACTGCCTGAACTGGAATACAATGTGTGGATAGTGACAGCAATCAGGTCTTCATTT
Source organism: Pseudomyrmex pallidus (assembly GCA_014825455.1). Taxonomy (NCBI): domain Eukaryota; kingdom Metazoa; phylum Arthropoda; class Insecta; order Hymenoptera; family Formicidae; genus Pseudomyrmex; species Pseudomyrmex pallidus. The sequence continues at coordinate 2,370 of QVNV01002907.1, forward strand.
GTTACAACTCTTATAACAGCGATAAAGCAAGGGTAAAAAAAATTCAGTCATTGTCGACGACGATGACACTTTATAAAAAATTCGACCAATATTATAGCAGTTTGTAAGTTTAAAAATCGCTCATCTTCGAGATGTTTAAAGAGTCAGTGGTGTAAAACGGTATAACAATAAGTTAAGAAACGAAAAAGATGGGGAGAACAATTATATGTCAGAGAAGACAGAGATTGCTTTCGCGAAAGTGCGAAATGTCAACGCGAAAACCGGTCAAAATTTCAAAACTGCCGCGCCGTTTCGATACTAGCCAATCTTGCAACGATAGTGTCATTTTTTCAATCGTGCGCGCGAAAAGCTGGAAGAGAATTTGAGTATTTCTCATTGGAGTAATAGATCGAAGAAATAAGTAAACACTAAGTAAATGAATACTGCGAGTTGAAAAAAAAAAAAACAGCAAAACAAATTTACGAGGAATACATTTTAATTGCAACTCAAGTTGCGTCTATTTTAGATTGCTCGTATTTTTCTCTTAGCTTCTTAAAATTATACAGGGCGATTCAAGACGGAGCAAATTTCTTGCTGTAGAATTTTGTCTCTCTAAATGAAAATGTAGAATCGATTGTTTCTTATATAAGATTTCGTTTTCAAGTATTATTGATATTGACACAAGAAAACAACACAATACATTGTGTGTGTACGTGTGCGTGTGCGTGAGAGAGACAAGACAAAGGATAACATTGTTCGTGAATGTAATCACACGTACTACAGTATGTATACAGTACAAAATCATTCCATACCAGTATATATCTAACAACAAAATAAGATGGAAGCTTACGAAACTAATTCTACGTTTTAGATGTAGATCGAGGGGATGTCTTGTCTTTTCGGATTTCATACAAATTTTTTTTTATTTCTGTGTACAATTTACATTTTACAAATATAAAATGAAATATAATTCAATCAAATATAAAAAGACAATTTAGCCAATAAGAAAAATAAAAAAGATACGTATAAAAAACATCGCTCTTGAATCTTTATAAAGTGAACTGAAATGTTCACACGACGCGATTCAAACCAGAAAACCGTAATTTCGGAAATAATACAAAACACATGAAAATGAATTCTTAAAAATATATTTGCGCAATGTTACTAACAACACTGGCTCTCGCTAAGCTCTTTTTTACCTGATTTTTTTTAATTTTACGAATATTTAATTTTTATTAAAAACATTCGAAGAGACGCATCTATTCTAAGAGTAAGTGAAGTCTTCTCTCCAATATATATTTTTTGAATTACGCGAAGTTTATTTGAAAATCGTTACGTCACGATTATTTTTTTTTTTTTTTTTGCTGGAGAAAATACCAGAGAATTAAAGAGAGAAGAGCAAAATACCGCGATTAGTGCGCGATTATCGGTTTTATTATTTAGTCGCGTAATATTTTTTTTCCACACAGCACTCTTTTTCGAAGTCCATGCGTGGGCACGGCCGTCGTTGCGCGCATTAATCCGTGGTTTAGCGAACCAATTTAAATATCAGCGGCGCGCTCGACGCAATTTTATATCATTTCCGATATCACGCGCTTGTGTGGGTGGGTTTAACGCTGCGAAAGCCCTCTTGCCCCTTCTCCCTCCCTCGGGTGGTCTATACTTCCCTTTCCCCGTCGCGCGCCTTCACTGCCCCCTTAACACGAACCGTTACGCACCTACACCAGATATGCGTGTTTTGCGATGCGTGTCGTCGCGTACCTCTCCGTCTTCTTCGTCGCCGTCGTCGTCGTCATCATTGTCGTACTTCTCGTCATCGCCGTTTGTAAACGAGCGTGTGACCGGCTCTCGTATGCGCGATGTATGATACATAACGTCGTCACACGACGTGCTTGCTTGCGGTATCTTGTGAGTGAGTGAGCGAGCGCGCACGCATGCGCACGTGCACGTACACACTGCATACAGGGTATGCCCGTAACGTTTTCAAAATACAATCGAGTCCTCGCTACGTGCCGCCGTAAAATTAACACGTTAATATTTGTTATCTCGCAATTGTTTATTCTTGGCAAAAAAGAAAAGACTTTGAAACTCGCTGAAAATCATTTTCGCGAGAAATAAAGCGATCCGCTTCGCGTCCGTCGAACTTCCGACCGGGTTCCACGAAGCCGCGGGAGACGGTCCCGCGCGTTCGGAACACCCTTTACATGCGCATAGGAAGAGCGCGCAGCCGGCCGGCCGGTAAACGTGCGTGCGCTGGCGCGCGAATCAGTGCGCGGCCGAATGCGTCGCGTATGTGTCGCGTCAAATAATTTTGCCCCACGAGCGATCGTTTTTTTTTTTTTTTTTTTATCAGATTCCCACACGAGCGGTGTGTTTGCTACTTGAACGGTGCCGCGTCGCAAAACCGGACAGCAACAAGTGACTTTTGTCAGTTAAACACCGACTGGACGCGATTCGGAGTGTCCCTTTCCCCGCCTCAGCAGAGTAATCCTTGGACGGTACGCGCGGCTTCTTTGTTTCCGCGATGTGTTAGTACGTTCGGGCTTTGCGCGCGTGAGAACCAATGAGAAGGCGGGGAAGCGGGAAAGGTCTGGTGTTCGCCTAAAGTTCTCTACTGCGTAAAGAGAAAAGTCGAGTTTCTGACAAAACTAATTTATATACGGAAACGGTTCCACATCGGTCGAATTGCGCGGTTGAGCGCTACAACAGAGCGAACACAAAAACAAACTGCGCTGCCGGTCTTTCACATGGGAAGCGGATTTTCTCTGTAGGGGTACGGATTCTCGCGTCGAAAAAAACGAGCTCCTTGGTGAGTGAGAAAAGAAAACAAAATTTTATGTCGAAGCGCGAGATAACTTGAGGCTTTGTAACAAGTCTCGTTCCTTCCGTTTGTTGACGCGTGTTGTTGTTGCGGTCGTTTCTCGCAGATTTCGCCATTCAAAATTTTACACACAAATATGATTGACTAATACTCACTTCGGCGCTCACTTTGGGAATCGCGCGCGCAAGAGAGAGAGAGAGAGAGACCCGAAAACCTAAGAATAAACGCCGCATCTGAAAGCCCGTTTCCGTCGCTCCGGGGAGTTTCGGAGCCTATAAGCCGAGAGAAGGAAGAGGGCAAAAATGAGCGCCGCTCGCGGCAGCAAAAAAAGGAGCTTCGGGTACACTTTCGCCGACCTCGCGATGCCGGGCCGAGAGAGCGTCCAAGCTCTCTTCGGCGCGACAAAGGCCGCTTGATTCAAGGTCCTACGGATGTACAACGCGCGCCGCAACGCACACGTTGGCCCTTCGTTGTAAAACGCGCGCGCGGCCCATTCGTCCGCGGCTCGCCGCGTCGAGGACGTGGTTCTAGAGTCTCTTCCATGAGATATATCTCTCTCGTTTGGATACCAATTGAACACGTTTTGAATAACGAAATTTATTTTACTATGTATCGTACAATATTTGTATTTTTCTTCGAAAAAAAATGTCTTTATCCGAGATGCTTCTTTGTTCGACTGTCTCCTCATAAAAGATTTATATCGGTCGGTTCGTTAAAAGAATTACATATTCTCGAGTACCTGTTTGAGAAGTGAAGTTTTTCTTGTTTAACTTCGAGAAGCGCGAATTTGTTTCCAAACATAGATTATAATTATTGTTATTATTATTTAATTATTATTTTTTTACGGCAAAAAGCGGAGTGAATTTTGACTTTGGTTTCTAACTCGTGTGCTGAATGTTTTTTTTTTTTATTTTTTATTTTTTATTTACGCATTAACCCGCTTCTTTTTGCTGCCGACGACGTTGCGGTAATTCCGGTGTCATGCCGCAATAAAAAATGAGTGTACTCTGTTTTTTTCTTGCCGACGCGCGATAAACAAGCTGAGAATAGTTTAAGAGGTAGCATTAACAACAAAGGTAGGCTGAATGCAGTAGCATAACAACAAGTAAACAAGCTGACGTTGGTTTGAAGGCGAGTCTAACAGCGAGACAGTCTCATTTTACGAAAGTGAAGTCACACAAAGAGAGCCTTGTTCATTTAAAAAAAAAGAAAGTTCTTCTCTCGCGAAATGCGACATTACATGAGAGTTAATAGATTCGAAATTAATCGGTAAAGTGTCGATAAAAAAGTTCGTTCTTCTTCTTTCTCCACACGAAAACTCGGATCGTACAATATTTTATTAAAAAACAAAACAAAAAAAGAAAGTAACCTCGCGAGTCGAAGAAAAAGCGCGATTTTTCTGCGGCGACGTTTCCGTTAGCGCGCGACGCACGGCTAATATTAATTCCAAGCGTGTGGAATCTCTGGGTCTCTATGGCAGCTGGTTTATATGCGCTTCTCGGAATTTGCGTCCCGCGAACGAAAGAATCCGAAAACGACTTCGTTCTCTGTCGCAGTTCTATATGCAGTGTCCTAAAAACGATGTCACAGCTTACATTACACGTTTTATTCCCTCAAGGTTGCGCCGCGCAAATAATTTATTCCTGTGTATAATCAAAGCTTCTGTCAACAATTGCCTCAAACTTGCCGGAGAAAACTTCGAACATTAAATATGATTGTTAAAGTAAAAAAATTGCCGCAAAGCAATAAACATAAGAACACATACGTTCCTCATTTTGTGAGGGTTTCTTTCGGTCACACATTTAATTAAAAACAAATCGAACAAACTATAATTTTGCAGGACAAACATATCTTAATTCTTTGATTATGAATATTATTTGTTTATTTATTTGCAAAAAAAATGAAAAATTCTATTGTGAAATCTGACAATTGATACGTGCTTTTTTTGAATCACCCTGTATACGACCGGCGACGGTATTGAATTTTTGTATGCACCTACAGTCGATTCGACGAAAGTGCAACCGGAGATGGCGGGCTAACGGGTGTCACGAACTATATTTACGCACGTCATAAAAGTTCAGTCACTCTCTGAATCTGACTGTTTTCTAAAAAAATTGTTAGCTTTTGCAGAAAGCAACAATTGAATTTTTTCACTTGGGTTCTCATATCGCAACGCGCTTATTTTACAACTTTGGCTCGGTCAACGAGAAGCAATTCATTCGAGTTCGCGTTTATCGCTATTGTTTCACAAACCGATTTGTGTCGAAGTCGTTTTAAACAAAGAATAATGCTATCATCGTTTGTCTGTACGTTACATATCAAGATTCCGTGACCTTTAAAGACTAAAGTTCGCGATATTCAGTCTGATTTATGGACATTGGCAAAGTTCATCTGCCGAAGAAACAAAACCCTTGCGAAGGTTTCTTGTTGTAAGAAAAAAAAAGTTTAGAGACAACTATCCAATTCAAGTTATTATCTCGCCTCACACTTACTTGCGTACACGCACAAGTAATTAATTCAAAGAAAACAGAACAGTGAACAAAAACCGTGAATTATATTTAAAAAAAAGAGAGACAAAATAGATGCTAGACAAAATTAGAATTGCGTTGTTCGGAAAACAAAACTTTGAATAAGATGTGCGCTGGTACGCGCGCGCGCGCGTTTAAAGCAAACGGTATCACTCGCGTGCAATGTGAAATAGCAAAAGCATCTTCGCAAGGTCGAGCCACGAAGCGAAAGTGCCTGGCCAAACGACAGTGCAAGTTTCCAGCGATAGCGAAAGTACCGAGCGGTCACAGCTGTAAAGCTATTACAGTTTGGGGGCGGAAAACGAGGCGGCGGATGAAGATACCGGGGAGGGGAGGGGATGGAAAAGCAACCACTATATAGCGAGAGAGCTATCGCTCTCTATGTTCTACATATATCTGCGTGCTCTTTGCGAGAACTCGCATGCGCTTACACACGTGCGCGTTGCGATACGGTATGGAGTGCAGTATGACAGAGACAGCTAACTTTACGTTTGTAAAATTAGAACGATTAGTGAGGTTGCGATTGTGACAGTTTTCTTCATAATGTTTTTTGTTTTTTATTTTTTTTCCCCTCAACTTGTTCTTTCGCGTGTGACGACTACGATTTTATGCTAAGTAACGTTTTCGTGTTGTTTTCATCCACCCTGTGGAAGAGCTTGTACGAGAGAGAGAGAGAGAGAGAGAGAGAAAGAGAAAGGCGAAGAAAGAGTGAGATAGGGAGAAAGAGAGAAGCAGTGAGAAAACGAGAGAGAGTGTAAACATCGATCGATATTGCGCAGAAAGCTAGAGCTCCAATTTTTGACGTTGGAAACGAAACCGTCACGAGTTCAAACAAAAAAAAGAACTTCGTGGAAAGATTAGATAATAATATGTAGAGATGTAGATCGCGTAAATAAATGCGATTAGATATATATATATATATATGTATATATATGTATGTTTGGAACGATAACGCGCTCCAACTTTTTAAAATAAATTTATTTACAATTTCATTTATTTACATAGCTTAAAAAATTAAAAATTAAAATTTTGTTTAACAAATCTGTAATAGTCGCGTTCAACAGAACAAACTGCTTTCGAACGCATTCAAATAAGCGTTGGTTGCAACACAATCATAGGAGGGGATAATTTTTAAAGATAGGATAGATTTAATCAACAATATTGGCTCTCTCTCTGCTCTCTGACACCTGGTTCACTTCTCAATTTGATTCATATCTTCTGGCGGCTTCGGCTGCCTTCAATTCTTTCAACAAGACATTTTTACTATAAAATATATCCTGAACCGGGATTCGAATTCGGATCTTACGCATTTCGGGCGACTGCTTTTATTGCCAAATTATTTTTTAATTCGAAAAGTTTTTTAATTGAAGTTTACATATATTTATGTCAAAGTTTAAAAATAATTATATATTGTTTCAAAAATACTATATTTTTATATATATCCATTATTTTTATATTATTACACACACTATATATTATATTACTTTTGTTTTATTTTATTCTTTGCTCCTAGAAGCACAAAAAAATCTAATTCCACATAATTTATGGTTTCACAATATCATATAATAATCAAATTTTCAAAATGCGCAGGTGTGTTCTCGAGCAAGACTATATATCATATTATTTTTATACGTGTATATGTATACAAAATGTATAACTTTCCATTTTCCATAAATCTTTTATTGAAAAAAAAAAAGAAAAACTTGTTGGAGTAACTTTGTGTCAGCGGAGGAGATTTACCCGCATTTGTTTCTCTTCAGCGTTCAATCAAGTTGAACTCCACTCGGAATAACGCGACGAGTTCAAAGCCATCGTCAGACTTCTAAGCAACGTGAATGAAACAGCTAGGCACAACGTATCAAAGCGAGCGTATGAGTTGGTGCGCGGACACAACGAACGTAATAGTAGCCTTGGCTTAGCGATGGTCGCGTTATAAGCAACGTCTGACACATTCTCGCATCACGTGCGCGCTCAAGCTCACGTGACATATAGCGCATTTGCTTGCTAATTCGCGCGACTCCTCTTCTTCCACATTGATAACTTTATATTTGTCGTCTCGCGACGTGTCGTCTGCGTCTTGAAACGAAAATAAATTTAGATGATTTCGATCGCGAACGGTTTCTTTCTTTCTTTTCGTTTCGTAATAGACGTTGTTTCTTTCAAAAACGCGAATATATCAAATAATATATAACTTGATTCAATTTCGAATAATAAGGAAGAGCTCGAATTATTATTACTGACGAAATCTCGATTTTTTTTCTCTGTTTCAGATCGTACAAATCAACCGCCTTCTAACATAACAAGCCACATTAACCTCAAGTGATTTCTATTTTCTTACGAAGCGTGAAAGAAATATGAATATTAGTATGTTTATATCGACATAAAAAAATAAAAAAAAATAAAAAAGATTAAATAAAAAACAAAAGGGAGGAATCCACAAAATGACAGATTTCAAGAGCTTAGGTTCAGAGGAATACAAAAGATTTTAAGAGCTATATTAAAATCTATCTAAATCTAAATAAGTATACAAAGTATATCTAACGAGAAAGGAGAGAAGGAGAAAAAACAATTACTGTACAAACAAATATGCAAAAGAAGCAAATAAACAAGTTTCCACCAGTGCCAAATTGAAGAAGGAAAGCGAAAATTGAAAAAAAGAAAAAGCAGAGAAACAGGAAGTCTGCGACATACAAACAATAGAGTGTGAGATAGCTGAGAGAGAGAGAGAGAGAGAAAGAGTATGATAGAAAAGATTTATTATACCTTTTGAGATAATAACCTTTTAAGCACACACACATAGTGTAATCCGCAATTTTATCTTCTGAAAATAAACACGAACAAGTGCAACGTACAACGTCACCGTTTTTCATCACATCAACCTGAGGGAAGGAAAAGAAAGACAAGAGGAACAGAGGAATATACAGTGTAATACAGTGCGAGAGCAGGACCGTAAACCAAAGAATCTACCATTTTTTTTCTATTAATCATTCATCGAATAAACAAAATAATCTCTCGTCAAGTGAAACAATAGTGAGACACAGACCGATTCCTTCGTCAAAGCCGAACTAATTAAGCGATGCCAGGTACACAGTTTTATAGAGGTATAATAGTAATAGCATTATAATGTAAGCACATTTTTTTTTTAAACTGGACAGACGCGTCACGTGACAGATTTTCGCTAAGCGAAAGGAAGAAGAAGCAGATGATAAAGGGAGAGATCAAGCAAACATTTCAACGTTCTTGACCACTCCCGAAGCAACCGATCTACTTCAGTTCGTAGCCTAAACCTGTTGAGTACAAAAACAAAAAAAAAGAAACAAAACAAAAAACTACGACAAAGAAAGAAGAGGAACATAGATTTAAAAAAAAAAGAAAAAATAACAGAAAGCAGTCAGAGAAAGAAAAGATCGAGGCTAATATTGAAGAATAAAGAAAAAAAACAAAAGTAGACCAATACAAAATTACGCAAAATATACGAGCTTGGTAGATTACGTATGATAGAAACGCACGAGCCGATAACAGGGGTGTACGTGTGTCAAAATTTAATTCCAGCTAACCTTCTTACACTACACCCCGTGTCCAACATCATCTTTAGCAATGAACTAAATCCACTGTGAAGAGTAAATGAGAATATTGACTTGATACAGCATTTAAGTCATATTATTAACCACAAATAGAAGATCATGTTTTTCTTAGCGAGATTGTTCACATCGTACGTGATAAATAAAAAAAGTGTGACTGATATGCAAAGTGCGGAGAAAAATAACGTTAAAGTGAACTTTCAGAACTTTCGAACATTTTGCATTTGAAGTGCATACACCTCAACAAACTAACACAAATCCAACTAAACAGGACTTTGAGTGCAGCACCAATGTCGCGCGTAAGAATTCTGTTTCGAGAACACGATATAATTTTGAGTGTTTGGAAGCTTGGAGAAGAGTGAAAGCGAAGAGAGAGAGAGAGAGAGAAAGAAAGAAGAAGAAGAAAAACGAGAAAACATTCAATTTGCGAGAAAAAAAATCCACAAAGAATCCTTAGCGATCAATTTTAAAAAACTGACGAAACGGGGTGGTTAAAATCGACACGATGCGAGGAAGATGAGCGCAGAAGTGACGAAGGAGGTCGTCGCCACCGAGAGGGTTCAAACGAGCCCTCCGGCGGCGGTCGCGACCTCACCGGGCGCAGTTGGCACCGGAGACCCGCGGCATTTGCCACCCTTCAGCAGCTTCACCGGCGACACGATGGACAGCTCGACGACGCTGACGACGCTTCATTCTCAAGACGTCGGTGCGGGTCTGATGGGAGTACCTCCCGGATGGGAGTACTATGAGGGTCTGACCGGTCGATTGATCGACTCTCGTGGCGAAATAGTTTTAGCCAGCCAGTTTAGCCACCGACCTTGGGAATCCAAGAGCGGTAACACGGAAGGTTTGCCCAGTTTTGTCAGTCAGTTTACCGCTCCTAGCGAGGCCGAACCTCAGCTTACGGCGTTAACGCCATTGTCACCAGCGTCTATCTCGCACTCGCCGCCAGTTACGACAGTGACTGGCGGTACTCTGCCAAGCTTTCACACACTAGGAACTCCGCTACCGGCGCCGCATCCTCATCGCGGTTCAGTAGGTTATCCTCTGGTACCGGCACCGGTACAAGCTCGAGAGGTTCCGGCACTACAGCAGCAGCTACTCGACGAGCGTCACATACAGCTTCTAGGCTCAAACCCAGTTCAAGCATTTCCACCACCTCCGCCGGGTCATCACCCTCACACAGTGCTGACGGTGGTGAAGCCAGATTATCCACAATTGCATCATGCAAATTTTCAGAACCCAATGTCGACCGTGCTTGATTCTTCGCCGACTTCACGACCAATCGGCATCGACGGCCGTAAGAAGGAACGCAGAAAAATCCGCGCTGGTTCAATGGAATCCGAAGATGGCGGGGGTGGTGGCGGCGGTACTGGTACCGGAAATGTGGAGAGTTCCGGTCAAGTTGCTGCCGTGTCTTCTACCGCGAATCGCGGTGTTCACCACCTCGGTGGAGGTATGACCGACGGCGACGGTGAAGGCGGTCTCGGAGACAAGCCAGCAAAGAAGAAACGGAAGAGATGCGGCGAGTGCATAGGCTGCCAGCGTAAGGACAACTGCGGAGATTGCGCGCCGTGCAGAAACGACAAGAGCCACCAGATCTGCAAGATGAGAAGATGCGAGAAGCTCACGGAGAAGAAGGTAAGACACAATCTGAACAAAGATGAAGACATTTTCACTCCAGAGATTTATTGATATTTCAATTAAGAATGTTTTTTCACGCTAGTGTGCATCGCTTCTCTCTAAATTTATAAATTTCTAAATATTTATTTAAATATTTTAACACACATTTGATTAAAAAAAGAAGAAACAGGTATTTGTATTGAAAAAGCATAAAAATGTCGAACACTGAAAAATCGCACGGTTTCCTTTGACGATTAAAAACACGCACGCGGTTTTGCGGTAATTGGTTTCTACGAAATCCCGACAGAGAGACATGCGCGCGATGTACAACCGCAGAAAGGTGTACACAGACATAACGCCGTTATAAAGCCGTTATATATATAGCTTGAACTTGGCCTCGATGTGCCTGAATGTACCGAGAATCCCTGAGGGAAATACAGAAATACAGATAACCGAGATGGTTTATTATTGTAGCGACATTGAATAGGGGGGTTGGTGGGTTGACTGGCTGTGACTGTTCACCTCCGCTAGGAATGGCGTCGACCTACCTGCGATCTCGCGTTTGAACAAGTTTTAATTTTACGGTTACTACAAAAATATTCAAACCGTTATCTCCGTTTCTCTCCTCGTTTTTCGCTCGCTTTCTCTTTTTCGTTTACATCTCTTTTCATCTGCGTCAAAAATATTCAAAATTTTCTTTTGGACGTTTATTAACAACAAAAGACTTTAACTTAAGACTTTGAAGTATATTAAAACTAAATTTCTTGCAATTGTTATGTAAATTAAATACGTATAATGTGATTAAAATATCACCAAAATTCCAAAGACGAGAGTAAAGAGCTAATGCGAGCCCTGGTGGATGTTAATGTATGCGTACCTATACAATTTTATTCACAAGACTCAAACGTTTCTTATATCAGATCTTCTTCAGTGACAGACTAGATGAAAAAAAAAAAGAAGAAGAAGAAAATCGCCAGTATATATTAAAAATACAAAGATTCCGCAGACATAAATAAATAAATCGCGTTTAAAAGAATAAGAAGATTGAGCAGTTATATTGCGGAAAAAATAATAAATTTTTTATCTCTGCTATAAAATATAAAACTTTTATAATAGAAAAATGTCGTAGAAAATTAAAATCAATTAAATCAAAGAAATCTGCGAGTAAAAAATTGACAAGTCGAGCAAATTATCATCAAAATTGTTTAGTTGATATAGAGATTTTAAAAACAAATCAATTTTAATTAAATGGGATTTAATGAACTGTTTGTAACAATATGATGTGACAAATGATTTCTCGGCGGTTTATATTTGTCTTTATTAGCGATCCGATTTTAGATCGAGAGAGCTCTAACAGACTCTCTGCTGCTAGAGATTGTCCGGGAAACGCGTTATTTTTAATTTTCCAAGTTCCATTTCCCAGGTACATCTTTTTTTGTTTTTTTATCAATACTCAAATCGATTTCCAAAAGCTTTATTTAGAAAAAAAAAAAAAAATCGCTGGCTAACAGTATGATATTGTCGTGAGTCGACAACAAGTGCAAAATATTTGTCTCGCGTGACATGTCAATACACAATGAATACATTACATTTCAAAGCACGAGCGTTACATTCTGATAAGTCAATCTTTTTCTACACAGTAATTCAAAAAAAAAAAAAAAAAAAAAAAAAACGAATACTCGGGAGAAGGCGCGCGGGCAACATCGACCGTAAACGGCTTCGTCGCTTATCGTAGGGCAAGTTCAAGGCTCACCGCGGGTCATAATAATCGCGTATCGAACTTCTCGTCTTCGTTCAGAAGAACATATACGTGTGTTGTTTGCTCGGCGACACGCGCACCGGATCGCGTACGTCTTAACCGCGTACGTTTGATAACATTCCGTTTATTTAATCCAATTAGCATTTCGCTGATCGGTGCATAGCTTTCTGATAGCGCGCGCGCGCACTTTCTCTATCTAATCTATTTAAAAGACCAGACTTTTGTTCGCAAGACACAAGAGCATTTCCTGACCAACAAAACAGCATTTTGAAAAACGTCGGCGATTTTGCAAACGAGAAACAAAAAAAATCGATTTTCGGAAGATTCTTCTCTCGAGATCAACCGCGTCAGTTTTCGGAAAGACTCGGATTTTCTTGTCTCTCGAATCTGCCAACGCACGCGAGCGGATTCCCGAATAAGTACTTGTATTTTCGGCAACGTTTTCGAGAATCACACACGAACTGTGTGAAAGAAAAGGATGATAGATCGCAAGAAGTCGAAGACCGGTGTGTACAGGCACGACGCCGTCACAACAACCCACACCCCTAGAACTTAACACCCTCTTTATCCCAGGGGAAGGAACGGCCGTCCCCGCTCTGTCTTTCCTTTCGCTCGCGAGAAAGGACTCTGCCCTCGAGAGTTCATCGCACACCTGCTGTCGAGAGGCCGCATCCACTCTGTATCTCTCTCTCTCTCTCCCTTTCTCGACTGCTGGTTTGATTTTTATCGCCTTCCTTCTTGTTTTGACCCGATTTCTCATAAACACGTGGATCATTGACCCGCCGTATCAGTTCGCAAGCATCCCTGTTCTTCATTTTTTATTCGCTTTATTTGCCGATAGTGCGTATTCGTGCGTTCTCACACACGTATGACGCGCAGGAGTGTCTAACACGCGCAATATTTAAATTTTTTCACAATTTTGATGTCGTCTGACGTTTCATATTATAATTTTTTTTGTTTTTATTACACGCGTGGCTGCTCATGTTAACCCGCCGCTTTGTTTCTCGCGATCGAACGATCCCGCGAATGTTGCGAATTTTTTTTCTTTTCTTTTTTTTTTCGCGAAAGACGAAATGAACGCAAACGCGCGTCGGCTAGAGTGAAGTGCCGTTTCGATTCCGGTTTCACGATAAATCGAAACAACGGAAGCCCGTCAAAGCCAGCGAGAGGCGAACGGGAGAGAGCGAGGGAAAAAGAGAGAAAGAGAGAAGGAAGGAGGGAGAAAGGGGATCTCTTCGTGTGCGTGGACTAGAGGGTTTGGTTACGTTTGCTGCAACGCGCAGCGCGCTCCGGCTGTGCCCGCGTTCTCGATGAACACAACGCAAGTTCTCGCGAGCCCATTACGAATGCTTTTTGCGTTATTCGCTAAAGCGATAACCGCAACGATAACCGGATACAATTCTCGGCTGCTCAGGGTTATCTGACGGCAGGCCAATCAACCCGCTCTCGCTCCTCATCGTTACGACAAAATAATGCAACGGACTCTCGTTGCCCGTCTCGTTGTTGTACATACGACTATAATAAGCAAGTACTTGGATCAAAAAATCGAGATCGCGCGCTGTACGCCAATGTGATTGTCTCGCCGATGACAAGCGTTTTTTTTTTTTTTTAAGATCACGCCTATCTGTAGAAAGCTAAGTACAGAGGCAGAGAGAATCACACACTTACATATACCTCGATGTAATACAAGCAGTTAACTTTTTAACCTTTGCTTCTTCCAGACTCTAATTTTAACCTCCTCCCGGCTGATAATCGACGATAAAATATCCGGCGCGCTGTCCCGGATTATAATTTACATTTCTCATCGAGAAACGCGCACGCTGTGCTTTAATTCGTTTAAAACCGGGTCTCTCTCTCTCTCTCTCTCTCTCGCTCTCTCGCTCTCGCTCTTTGAAAAATGACTTCAAATTTAGCAGATTACTCTCTTCGTTTTATCTCTTTGAGTGCGCGCGCGCGAGTGTTTCCACGACTTGATTAAATATCTCGACTCTACGATAACGCTTTTAAAAACAGAAGAACGCGAAGGCGAGGCAGAAAATTAAGTACACAAGCGCTTTTCGCTCGCGAAATTTAAATGAAACGAGAAACGGTCCGGCGCTTCCGAGTCCGTCGGAAAATCGAATCTATCAGGAGCGGTGAGAGAGAGAAAAAGAGAGAGAGAGGGAGATAGAGAGAGAGAGGGAAAGAAAACGTGGAAAGGAGTGAGGAGGGCCCGTGGGGGAGGAGGACCTTGAAGCTACGCAATTCCCCTAACGGCAGGAGTGTTTCTCGAGTCGATATATCGATCCCCACCCCCACCCGTTGTTTCCTGCCGCGGGAACAGGACTTGTTCTCTCTCCCTCTCCCACAGGATGAGTCACAGCCTCCCCGTACACACGAAAGCACGCACGTGCGACGACGGCCGCGCGCGCGCACGTCTCGACAATATCTCTCGAATTCTCTACGCGTTCACGCAGAACACGGCCTAACGATATATTCTCTCATTTTTAGCTTCCCGAATGCTCCGTTTTTTCGAAACGTGACGTCTCAGAAATGCAAAATTATTGCAAATTTGTATAATTTTTGTTACGCTCGTGAAATATGGTAACAATTAATTAACAACGAAGAGCATCCCTTCAAAGTATATTTTCAAAAAATAATGTTTGTTACACGTAATTGTCAAACAATAATTTAGAGACTTGTAATATTGAAATCAAAATAATTTTGTGCGTCTGCGTGCGTGCAAAATTTATTTTCCAGGTTTTGATTTTTATTTATTTATTTTTTTTTTTCGCAAGTTTGAGAAAAATATTGCGCGATACATCTCTGTCGCGTCGTCCGTTTCTTTTGCACGGACCGAATTTTCACGAACACGCGAATAAAACGCACGCGGAAAATGTTAGCACACGCACTCGATCGACCCGTTTTGCTACGCGATGGAGATTCCTTGCACCCCTCTATCCCTCAGCTTCTCTCCGCTCTACCCCTGCGTCTACACCCTTCGCATCTCTCTTTCTCGATAACTTCATCCCCTCTTCTTGTCCGATCTCACTCTCTCGCTCTTGTGGGGTCGCGCGCGCGCAGGTGTCGTCTTTCTTCGTTCTTTCTCTCCTCTCTCGTGACGATACCCCCTATCCACCCCTCCGTGACGCCGCGTCTCCGCATACGACTATTTGACAAGAACGCACGCCAAAATTGCAAAACCAGATCTACATTATTTAACCAGGTGATTCAAGGATTTATTCGCGCGCGCGCGTGCATGAAAGAACGAAACTTAATGTGAAAAATTGTATTTATTAATCTATCAAAAAATCACGTTAACGTCATATCACGGATGCAATTTTACTCCAATATATCTTTTTCTATTTTAGAAATAAAAAAAGTTGTCAAAAAAGCCTGTCAGAGTGAATAATATTCATAAAATTGATATTGCCAGTAGTTTTTTAATAAAATTAAAACGAAATTCGCATGAGGTGAAACTTTTACTCATAATCCCTTTGAGGGTTAAATCGCAATCAGGATGTGCAATACGTGAGACACACAAGTCCCATGTGTCGATTTCGAAAACTCACGCGGGAGCGAACCGACGCCTTTTCGAAAACGCCTTTTCGTGCACGCATTTGTTCACGTGCATTTAATAACAACATGGGGGTTGCCTCGCTGTGCAATTATTGTCTTGAAAAATATGAAATATTCGTGGTGTTGCGGCGTGGCGGCAACTCGAGTGGGCGGAAGCGGCGTGCCGGTGTTTTATTGGGGAAAAACTGGAAAATTCGATTCGAAGTTTTGCTTCTCTACGTGCTCCGAGAAGAAATTAATGTCTCTCCCTCTCTCTCTCTCTCTCTCTCTCTCTCTCTCTCTCTCTCTGTACGTGTATGCGTGTGTTCTTTTGTGTACACAGCGAGAGAGTTTTAATATCGTCGGCAATATTCTCTCTCTCTCCCTCTCTCTCTCTTAACTCATTCAATCGAACTGCACTCGCATCGTTTGCTATCGATTTCTGACGTACGCGCCTAAATATCACCATGGCCTCAACCGCGGTCACGGTTTACGGATTACAAGTATTGTGCGAAGCCCTGCGTAGGATATATAATCTGGCTAGATTCGCTATATCGATTTTGAGTTGCAGCTCTGTGCATCGAGCGCGTGCGTGCGTGCGTGCGTGCGTACGTGCGTGCGTACGGGGCGTGCGTGTGTGCGCGATCTGAGTCATGCTCGCGCGTACGTATAAGTGTAACACCGCGTGCGTATATATCGCACGCTTCACGCGCGTTACGCGCTCATTGGATTTTTCGATCTCGTCCCGAATCGATTGGAAATATTAAGTTGAACGGCGTTCTTCATTTGTCCGATGTGCGGGAACGGTTGAATCGAATTAATCTTATTCGCGTACATCTGGAAAATTCATGTTTTATCCGACAAAAAGCTCTTCTCTCCCAATGAGATTCTAACGAGAATTCCGTAAGTCTTTCGATATATTTCGTGAAATAAATTGATGATGAACGGAGGAGTATCCGAAATATTGCTACTGTACCCTTCATCGTCAGGGTGCCTCGAATTTCCCTTTCACGGGAGTCCAAGGTCTGTCTTGGCTTCAGGGCCGGTGCCAGGGAGAGAGAGAGAGAGACTCTCTCTTTCTCTCTTCCTCTCCACTCTCTCGCGTATCGATCCGGTCGCTTGCCGGATGTAACGTCTTCGAGGCGTTTGCGATAGCTAAACGCGAACGCAGCAAATTGCCACCTCCGTTCTTCGTACACTCGAGTCTTTTTTGTCACACACGTACCGCACACAAATATTCAGTAAAAAAATATCATACCCGACAAATAACAAAAGGAGAGAGGTGTTTAATAAATAAAAAAAATTAAAAAAATATACACACATAGATATTCCTGTTTAAAAAACTTTCAGTACATGTTATTGGTCCAGAAATAAAAATTTTGTATACATTTATACATTTTTATTAATTACTTGCATAATTAGTTTTTATTAATTAATTATTTATACATTTTGATACGAACTTGCGGAACTTAAATTACGGCGGAGAGATTTTACACACGTGTCGCACTTAAACATAATACTTATAAGAAAGAAAACAATTGCAATTTAAATTGACACTATTTATAATTTCCGTTCGATTTCTTGGCGAAACAAAATCGGAAAGAAGTTGTTCACAGTTATTGCGAAATCACGCGAAATCGAATTGATTGATACGGAAACGTGTTTGACGCACGAGCTAGACCGTGATGTCAAAATCTTTCGCTCTCCGGACGAACTTTTCCGTCCGAACTATTCGGACCTCTCGCGTCTTCGTTCTTCTTCAACACAAATTCAATTCGAAGAATCGATCTTTTGAAGAATATAAGACATTCTCTTCTTTAAAATAAGAAACGCTTTTCCACACGCCGCGTTATAAGCCGGCGCTCTCTATCTACTTTGTAAAAAACGCTGAAAGTAACAAAGAAGTCATTAACCAGACCCGCGCGCTGCGCGGTTGATTGCAAAAGAACAATCGGCGCGAGAGATGATAAAAGCGCGTCGGCGCGATAACTTCGGCGCGCGTAAAACACATATCGTCGGCGTGGAAATTTTGTTCGTCTTCGTGTAAATTTTTGCGCAGATCGGGTGATCTCTCACCTCACGTTCAAGAGATCCCTTGATCGTCGGTATGTTTCGTCCGAGAGCAGTTGGAGTCATACGCGCGCGATTATAGTAAGCGCGGAGCAGGTAAAAAGCCCCCGTACAGCTGTCTGACAGCTGCCGCCGTAGCGGCAGCGGCGGCGCGCCACGCCACGCCACGCCACGCCACGCCGCCGCGCCGCTGCGTCGCTCTTCGTCCTATATACATACATGATGAACCACCCTGTACATAGAGATCCCGGCGCATGCGCTTGGAAGGCACATTTCGCTTTGGTGCACGTGCACGCGCGCACACAATGCGCGTCGCGCACCGTCGATGACGAACGTAACAGAATTAGCGGCGCATCATTTCATCCTTTTCCCGAGTTTCCACCCTTCGCCACGCATCGAGAGACGAAGGCGAAAAAAAAAGAGAGAGAGAGAGGGGCACGGATTTATTATTGATATTGATTTATTTCTGTCGTACGAACTATCTTCTCTTTCTCTTTCTCTCTCTCTTTTTTCCCCTCTTTCGTAGATTCATTCAAGTTTCCACGAAATATTTATCTTGTTTTACCTTACGCGTGTTACCTCACTCTTTGCTCTCTTACATTTTTTATTTTTACTACGCGACAAACATGCGCTATAATAATTTTATGTAATATCACCAAAAAAAACACGTAAAACACCGAATCGTCAAAAGATAGATCCCGCGTTTTTGACGGTAAGCTTGAGTTGCAAAGAGCGAACCGCCAAGAAAGGATCGAATTAATATCGTGGGAGGAGTCGAGTAACGATTCGAGATACTCGAGAGAGTTATCGAACGCATTTGTCAGCCGCGGGATCACCTTGAGGAAGTTGAAAGGTCGACCTCAAAACAACGCTCGAGAGATTGTTTCGGTACTTGATCGACTAAATTGGGAAATCGCGTGCGCGTCTCCTCAGCATGTGGAATCGTCGCGACAACGGTCAATCGTTCGGTCAATTAAGAACACCGATTTGAAAGCTCTCTCGTCCATTTTCGCGCGACCATATTTCGTATGTGTGTGTGTGTGTGTGTGTGTGTGTGTGTGTGTGTGTGTGTGTGTGTGTGTGCGTGCGTGCGTCAACCACTGTTAGTCCTCCCGCTTGTCCTCCCGTCCCGACCCGTCGAGGCGACTCGTTTCAATTCGTTCATATATTGCTTCCCATCGATTTAACTTCAAAGTCCGTGAGCTGAAGAACAAGAATGTCTTTCCTACGGGGTTCCCCGGTCTGTTTTGTGACGAAAATTGTCGCGAGTTTGTTTCGATACTTTGTCAATCCTGATTTTTTCTTTTTTCTTTTTTTTTTACATCACCAAAATCTCCCGCGTCGTCGATAAATTATGCGGCACGAGACGGAGTTTTCAAAACAGGTAACCTCGTAGAAAAATCTTTTTTCGGCTTTTTCGTGTAACAGTCGCATTTTTTTCTGTTACCTAACCTAACTTACTACATCCGAAGAAAATAGACAAGAGACGTCCTGAGTTACTGAAAGAAAACCTTAGCGAGAATAACGTCGTCGGTGACTCGGGATCGAGCGAGACAACGCCACCGAGAATTATGTCGACAATGCTGCTGATTGTCGGTTCATTATGACGTCATAAAAGCGAATCTAGCTGGTACGGTATGTACCTAGTGCTAACGTACCGCTGCCGATCAAGGATAATCGCTCTTAAGGCGCGCGAGAGTACAGCGTTTCGTAGCTCTCGTCGCGAGATACGAAAGCGCGTGTACGCGCGTGTACGCGCCGCACAGAAATCATGTTGCGTACGCGCCACTTACGTGGCCGATGCGTTTAAGAAAAAAACAAACACAAAAAAAAAACAAAAAACGCTTTGAAAAGCGCGATCGTAAAATTTAGAGCGGATACGGTTGTATACATTAGATACCTCCCCGTCCATTGCGCGCGCGCATCACACGAATCTAACCGAGCTCGTTCCATCTTTATGTAAATGAGAATAATTAGCGTGTAAACATAAATCAAGGCGGGCTCTCGGCGGCGCGGCGCGCGGATCGATTAACGGCGTGGAAGCGCGCGCGCGGGGAGGGTAAGAAGGGGAGATATACGTAGCATAATTCTCGTGCGAGCGCTGACCCGATTTTGATCCGCCGATTAAAATTAATGGCCGTTTGTAATTGGAATTAGCTGTCGCGCTTAGACCAGGGCGCAGGGTGCAACCGCGCCGGTGAATAGAAATTGGCAATCGGAGGTGTCGGGAGCGACAGCTTGCGAGCATTTATTTCTGCCGGCAAAGAAACCTTCGGGGGGTTGGCGAGATAGCGCGATAGGGGATGCGCGTTCTTCGTCATCGATCTTCCCGGATCGTCTTTTGTTCGCATTAATGGATACCATGTGCCGCCATTAAGCGCGCTAATCTCGCGGAGAGAGGACGGTCGGTAAATCATCTTCGGGGGTCACGTGGACGCGCGGACGCGACGATTCGCGGCGTTACGTCGGCCGTGTTCGTCGATGCCGTTCGCAAAGCTACGTACGTTTCACATGCGACGATTTACGACGCATCCCCGGTGATCGATGTATGCGTTTTAATTCTTGCAGATATGTCCGGGACCATATAAATCTCGGACCATAATCGATTCGGAACTGTTTTTGTTCCTTTTCTGCATCTCTCTCTCTCTCTCTCTCTCTCTCTCATCGGAGAAAGTCCCGGTGTCTAGAGAGAAACTAGATCCGCACAGCTGCCGCGTCCACAACCGAAACCGGAAGCCGTCGGCCATCTTGTTTGTACAGTAGCTACGGTTACCATGGGAGATCCTGCGAGCATGAATCCCGATGTGTGTACATTACATACACACGTCGATCCGTCACGGATCTTTTTGTTCGCGTCTTTCTCTCTGTCTGATGCGTCGCGTTCTCATTGGCGAGGCTGGTTTTAGATTTCTGGAATTTATGAGTCGATCGTGTCACGAGCGCGAAGGGGACCGCGCGCGAGGGGAGGGATTTTTCCACGGGACCCTTTTCGACGACGGGAAAAGCGGCAGATGGCGATTTCTCTCCCGGCGCGCATTTAATCGGCTTATCTCGCCGGTCCACCTTGGAAAAGAGATACAATCCTGAAAATTTGCTCCTTATTAGTCGCGCGCGATCGCGGGAAAACGAATTTCGAGGCAAGAACGACCGGCAGAATCATTAGTCAATGTTCCAACTTGACGCACACGTATCCTTAAAGTATAATTAATTATGGAACCCAGAACTCTCTCTGTTCGGCATCTTTCTAGTCTTGCGCGCGTTTTTTTCGCTCCCGTAAAAAGTCCCGTACAAGGTAGAAAGATAGAGAAAATAGAGGACTTGATTACGCTCAACGTCGTTGACGAGCGCCCCGAATTGTTGTCACCGAAATAAACATCCGGGCACATCTGCGCGCGCATTTTTCACACAGACCGCGCCGTAAAAGGAAATGAATTTCCTCCGCACGTGGCCCCTGTTTCATTTCGATTCACGCAGCTTCCAAAACCGTTCCGAGAACATCTGTCCGAGTTCGGGAACAGTTGCCAGATTTTTCCCTCCCAAATTCGGCGAGCGAATCGATTTTGATTGACTGGGAAAATACGATGATGACGATATTCCGAATGACAGCCGCGAACGTAAATTCCGAAAAAGTGACGCATTATATCTGTTGAGGAAAACATTTATGAGAGCACACAACTTGCGAGAAACAACTCGCTGCGACTTACACAATCTCTCAGCGAAACTCTCCCGCGGAATGATTCGGAAGAAATCTGGGAAAACAGATGGATGGGGTGGCGGCGGTGATAGGTTCGTTCTCGTTTCGTCCAAAAAGTTAGTGGAGAGAAAAAAAAAAAGTTGCACGCATTTGCATATCGTCGGAGCGTTATTACAACGGTGTGCTCCCAGTAAGTAACAGGATGCGTCTGATGTGTTTAACATGACAAAGAGCACATAGCTGGATGCGCGTCATAGCATTAGTTCACCCTGGAATCGCGGTAGCGACAAAAACCCAGGTATATGGTGCCGAGTAATCGATACGACAGTCCGTGAGAGTAAGTGAGTCAGTGAGAGACAGAGTGTGTGCGTCTGTGTGTATGTGTGTGTATGTGTGTGTGCGTGTGTGTGAGAGAGAGAGAGAGAGACCTCCAAAATATAATAATCGTAGACAGCTGTGAGCTGGAAGAGGATCGGCCACTTTTACAACGCGTGCTAAATTGAACGCAGCCCTTCTTTTCATTTAAGATCCGGATAATTTATGTCCACACGTTTTTCGCGCGTCTTTGTTTCGCCGTGAAACTTTTGCGCGTTTTGTAAAACCTTAACGAAACAGAGAGAAGAGATCGTCGCGCGTGTAACAGCATTCCATGGGACAATTTTGTCAGGTTTTTCTATTTCTGGAACATTATAAAAGAGAAAAAAAACCCAAAAACGGTCGGTGTTAGGAAACGGCGAAAATCGCTTTGATGGATTATTTTCCGATTTCCTGAAGCTCATTCCGTGAGAGTGGCGCAGAAGATAATCATAGGTACACGGAGAAAAAAAAACAGTTTTGCCAGTTATTTGGCCAGCGAGAAAAATTAATTTACTAAATTTTTCGTTTCATCAACAAAAAACATTTTGTTGACAAACGTTCAATAGGCTTGTAACTAATCTTCCTGTTATTCTGGCAAACCATTTTTTTTCCATGATACAGAGGACTGTCCGGTCGACAGAACCGAAATGTTTTGTAAAAATACAAAGATATTTATCTTTCACATATCGTCGGGAAAAGAAATATCTTATCTTCGTAGAAACGTGTGTCACACACAATATTTTAAAAATGATACACGAAAAGAAAGTGCTTGCTTGTTATATGACCAGAAAGAAAAAGTTGCCGAGAATCTGTTGAATTGTTTGTGTTTCGTCAACCAAAAATCTTAATAGGCTTAGCAAAGTTTTACAACTAATTGGAAGTATTAAGATCGATACGAGCCTTATGTCAAATATGTGATGTTTTTCGCAATAGATTTTTCCATGGAGGTCTTTTCATGGACAAATAAATTAGTGTTTTTCATGTATACATGTATGATGCAAGTATACTATGTGAATTTTCGAATTAAATTTAATTTGAATTTTTAGATGTATTAATTCTTTGTACATAGACATGGGTTTCTCAGACCAGCCCAGTGGTCTCGCGGCCTAAGTGCGAGGCCTGCGAGTAGGAGATCCCGAGTTCGAATCTACACCGTCGGATTTTTCTGGGCCGGTCTCTTTCAAGTCGAATTTATCGATTGAAAAGCGAACTGAATCGGCCTCCAAACGGATATCGTGGATATAAAATGGATATTGATACAGTGCGGCGTGCAAAAGTGAAGAAATTTTTTTTACATCATTCTGGTGAAGTGCTCAAAAATTGCGCGTAGTAAAACTTAGGTTTTTTTAAACGCTTCTTTTTTTTGAGACTACTATTATGTTTTCGACGCAGAATTGTTCAAACTTTCGATTCAAAATAACAAAATTGAAAAAATATTAATTTTTCGCGAAGATATTCGATTTTAAATTCGCGTGAGTCTCAC
>QVNV01002908.1:0-23582 GCA_014825455.1 Pseudomyrmex pallidus
CTGTTTTATCGATAAAACTGAATTTTTTGTGCACACTAATCTTTTGTTTGGCTGTGTGGATTGATAAATCCTTTTCTACAATTAAAGTACATACAATAAGGAATGCGGGACCTCCAACTTTATATTCCAAAATTTAAAAAAATGTTTTTTAAACTTCAATTTTTTTCATTTTGTTATATAAAGTTGGAGGTTCCGGATTTCTTATTGTACCGGTGGTCTAATAATGTCGTAATAATGTCGCAATAATGTCTTGTCAAGTCACTTCAGCATTCTCTTAAACTTCATTTTAAATTTTATTGCTGTTTAATGCTACCTTGTTTAATGCTACCGTTGAGCTCTTTGGTTTTCTTCTTCTAATTATTTATCACATATCGAGTTACTTTTATAATTGTTACACAACGTGCAAAAGAGTCACGATCTAGTAGAACAACAACAAAAAAAT
Source organism: Pseudomyrmex pallidus (assembly GCA_014825455.1). Taxonomy (NCBI): domain Eukaryota; kingdom Metazoa; phylum Arthropoda; class Insecta; order Hymenoptera; family Formicidae; genus Pseudomyrmex; species Pseudomyrmex pallidus. The sequence goes on from QVNV01002908.1 coordinate 443, forward strand.
ATCAGAAAAAAATCACCGTTGGAGCAATCCCTGACTGACTGGCATACTTCGCACCCAGCATCCATCATGTCTCTGCATACGAATAAGAAGAATATCCACTATCGAGATAGATTCTTGGTCTATTCGATGACGTTGGAAATGGGGGAGAGAGGGGGGGGGGTGAGGAGTTTCACGGGCGCCTTGTCTGCTCCGCGCTCCGTTCCCTTAGAAAGGATCCGATCGTGCGTGATGGCCCGCCGAGTACGGTTGATATATCATCACCAGGGATCAACACTGTATCCACTATCGAGCGATCGGAGGGAGAGGAGGGGAAAGGGGGTGGGCTATCTCTTCAACGTTTGCTAACTCGCAAATCTCGGAAAATGCCTTTAAAGAAAGATGGATGTACATATCGGTATCAATGTGTCGCCTCTTTTTCTCGATACTCTCGTTTTTCTCTTCTCACGCTGTTGTTACGAAGAGTGTTTTGTCGCGTCACAAAAAAAAAAAAAAATTTTTGCTATTATACGGTCGGCAAGAAAAATTGTTGAGTCTACGAAATTTTTGGTTTCTTCAGCAAAATGTTTGGTTGGCGAAAACAAAAATCTTAACGAACTTAGCAAATGGTTTTTTGCTGTGGCCATATATAGTAACAAATTTCTTGCTATTCTGGCAGATCTTTTTTTTTGGTCCGTAACACATTTAATTTAATTCGTACGTTCAATATTCACACATTTAATATAATTCATATTTACGCACTTCACGTGTCACGATCGTCATCAGTTTGTTACAGGATTATTGCTACATTGCTTTTAAGCATTGACAGCAGATGATAATAGCACGTAAAATGTCGTTCAATTGCTCCGTCATTGGTCACATGAATATTAACAGCGGACACGGTGTGGAATATAAAAGACCGCGATTTCCATATTTAATGTTCTCATACACCACGGATTCGATTACCGATAATACCGGTATCGGTATCGGTGTGGTTGGCGAAATACGCGATAATTTCACTCCGCGTCATCTCTGTATTTCTTTCTGTTGTATTCTTTCTCTTTACAACGTCCGTGCCATTTTGCATTAGCATACCGCACACGTGCCTTATCTTCCTTGCTCTCCCCTCACTCTTGCGCGTATATATATATATATATACATCCCAAACTTTAGAATTATTATCTTATTAACCAGAACTGTACATATCTCAAGGTGTAAAAGGGTGTATAACGTATATAGAAATTGAAATTGCTTTTATAATTACTTTTATAATTGAAATTATACTTTTCCACGTATACTTGCACCGCGAAACTGAAAATTAGTTTTTTCATTCTTCGAAAACGGTGCGCCATCGGTGGCGCGCAATTAATTCACGTAATTTTATGAGACAATATTTAATATAAGAACGCCATCGTCACAGATTGTATTACAGGTAAGTCCTCCAGGTATTCTCCCCAACCAGGATTTTTTTTTCACTTCAGTTTTTCATCGCGCGTGATAAAATGTGTACTATTTCACGCTCGAGGGGAAAGTTACCCGCACATTCGAACAACACATACACACATACACACGCTCACACATGCGCGCAAACAAGCTTCTATTTCTCGGTGTGTTTCTCTCCCCCGGTTTAGGGTTTTTGCCTCGCGCGCGAGTTCTGCCCTCGAGTCGATGGAGCACACTCCGCCGCGCCACCTGAGCCAAACGACTGCCAGGCCTCTGGCTACCTACCAAATTAACTTTTACTACCATCTTCCCAATTAATTTACAGGCTCGCGAGCCGCCACCTAATTGCACGCATAAATTATCCGCACCCTCTCGAGATTGTCCGCTCCGAGATATCCGCCGCTTTTGTGTCACCCCCCGTCATTCCCCCGAGCCCGTTGATCGCCGTTTTCACGATCGTTCTCGTCACCTTCTATGTGCTCGCGCGCGCGCCCACACCTCTTCACAACGTCTTCACCTTCTTGCCGGATTTGTCGCTGGAGAACTCTGGGCCGGATAATATAGCGTTGGATTATATCGCGCGCGCGTCGAGTCGAGTGCAACGCGAGTCTCCGCGTCAAATGCACATAGACATTACACAAAGTAGACATTACGTTAATTGAAGTCTCACTTCTCTTTAAAAAAAAAAAAAAATATCTTTCGCGTAATTTTATTTTTACGGTTGATTCGCGTCGGATTGCGACGATGATTGCGAACAACTCAGCGGCGGAAAATGAAATTATTTCGCAACTACTTACGATAATAGACGCCTCGTCGGAGACCCTTCGCAGGGGAGACCCTTAAATCGAAATTTATTGTGGTTCTTACCTTTTGGTGGTGTTTTGAATTTTATTCGGTTGATATTTTTGACAAATGAGTATTTTATTCTGTTGCATAAATTATTATTCTTTTTTTTCCGTATTTATTGAAGAAGAACCGATCCATAAATTGTAACGTCTGATTTGTTCGTTTCAATAAAAAACTAAACACTTTTATATACACCTGTATATTGGTTCGTATTGTCCCTTTACTTATTTTTGAAATTTTCACGAGCTGTTTCACTCAAATCGAAGGTGTGGCAGTTAAAATAAAATAATAATTCACTCAACAAGCGATTAAACCCGCTTTACGATAAAGTAATTCGTTAGTATACAATATATTTGTGCGGATAATTGGTCACGCTTTCGCTCCGTGGTCTCGTTTGGTGAATTCAATTCAATTCTTTCTCTCTCTCTCTCTCTCTCTCTCTCTCTCTCTCTCTCTCTCTCTCTCTCTCACACACACACACACAGTTGGTCTAATGAAAAAAGACGGATTAATGAGATCAGCGAAGTGTAAACAACGATCTGTAATTACAAATGGAAATTTCGCGTACTGTTCTTTTCGCGTCTTCTTCATTCCATCGTGCTAGCATCCGGAATTTCATTGCGCGCGCGTTTGTAACTATATCGCGTATTCGTAGAGATAGCTGAAGGTAATGCACGCAAGTGCGCGCAAGTGGACCAGAACGAGTTCTCGAAGCGATTTCGTGACCGTTGCGTCGGGCGTGTCGATAATTCATTCGCGGATGCACACTTGTGCGCGCTTGTATAACGCGAATGACCTCTCGCGCTCGCTCTCTCTCTCTCTCTCTCTCTCTCTCTCTCTCTCTCTCTCTCTCTCTTTCTCGACCAGTCGTATACACCGGAGCGGATGTGTATTAATGACCCCGAGACCCGGGTTTAAAATACTCTCGAAAACGGAGCGATCCCCGATACTTGCAGCAGTGTTCCACGCGCGACACGTTTTTCCTCCCGGTGACATATCGCACAGGTGCAATGAGCCCCATATAAAAATAGAACGGATTCCACGTTGGAGGGAAACGTCGCGTTAAATAGAATGGCGACGAAGTTTTTTTCAAGACAAGATAAAAAAAAAAAAAAAATTCAATTTTCTTCTATTTTTTTCCTAAAATTTCCTTCTATTTTTTCCCTATTTCTTGCGCGCGTGCGACACTTCTCAATTATCTCTTGGTACAGAAACTGTTGATATGCGATTATGTACAAAAAAAAAAAAAAAAAAAAAGGAAAAAATTCGCTAACGTTGAGTGGCTTTCAAACGCGCACGACAGCTACGATGCTTGACAGTCAGTGATACTTGCATGTACGCGCGTACACGCTTCCTGTACGTGCATTTCCCATTTTCCTCTCCATCTCGATGGCTTCCCGCTTGTCTCTTTCTGGTCCTCCCTTTTATTTTTCCTCGTTTTTTTTGTTTTTTTCGCTAGGCGAACGATAAATCCACGGCCTATAAATCAGCGGCCATTTTCTGGCAGGAACTTTTTGACAAGGCAATTGGGAATTGTTTGGTAAACGGCGGGGGAAACCCCGAAAAATCATGAGGTACGCGCTTTCTGCCGTGCCGCCGCGCGCTCTCATTCAATCCATATCCCAAACGAGCGACCGGCCGCGCGCGCGGCCAATTTTATTTATCGCCGAATTCCGCGGAATTTTGCCCTGGCCCGGAATTCGGCTGCTTGATCGTCGCGCGAAATTTTCGCCACCCTATAAATCGCGTAACAATACATAGGACGGGCAGTGGGTTTAATTACCGGTTAACCTCCGCGCCTCCGCCGTGGATTTAACATTGCGTTGGTATTACCGGATGTGGAATGTACAAATTTAAGTTAAATGTAGTTTTGCGCGAAATTGTCCGCAATCACTTGGGCAGCAAGCGAAACAAAAACGTTACCAATTAAAACTGTTTGACTTTTTTTATATGTACAATATTATTTAAAAGAATTCTCCTTAAGTCATAAAAAATTGGAAGATTCTTTAACGCAATACGCGCGTGAAAAAATTTCGTCAAAAAAATTTCAATTTTTATTGTTTTCTCAACTCTAGCGTACTATTTTGAGCGTAAGAATTATTTGCATCGCGATCATCGAGTCGAAGTTCGACCAGTTCGACCGATCGACGCGAAAGCTGTCCTGATCGAAAAGAGCCGGCGCGACGGCGGCGACAACAAGAAATAAGATCGACTGACGACGACGACGACGACGACGACGACGACGACTTGGTGTATCTCTGGCGAGCGCTCTATAATTCGTCCAGACGAAGATACATCGAGGAGAAAGGATCCGGTGGTGAAACACACGGGACAGAGGAAGAAAAGAAACGAAGAAAAGACACCGACGGAGAAGTGAGAGGGGAAGGCACAACGTAGGGTATACGATTTGGGTTAGCGCCAGCAACGCCGGCATCGCGCGACGTCGGGGGTCTGTCACTTGGCGCCGCAATTGCTACGATGTAGCCGTGCCATAAAGGCCGATTCACATCGCCGATGGTGCGAGGGATCGTGCGCGGCTATTACCTTCGGTCCGACCCCCAGGCTGATTGCCTGCATTCGCATGCGAGTAATAGGCGTAGGACGCGTACGTGAGGAACGTACGTAAAGAACAAACTACGTGCGGGTAAGCCATTTCTGTGCGTTTGCACAATGGCTGTCGCTAACACATGTAGGTTGACCGTGATTTTGATTTAAGGTGGGACTTGCACGAAATGAGTTTCTTGCGAATGTGCTAAAATTTTAAGTAAATTTAAATGTTCTCTATGTTGTTATACAATTGGAAACTTATAGATTATCTAGTTTTTCAAATAATTAAAATGTGCAATTTTAACACGTGTGATACATGTAAGCGACTCAAGTTAAAGTCAGATTTTTAATTATAACATCTATAAAATTCTTAAGATTGTTATTTAAAAAAACGAGTATGATATAGAACAGAGAAATATATAAATATTATAAAAAAGTCTCAGAACTGTAGATCGTTTAAAGGCCTATCTACATAAGACGCAGATGCAGGTCGCAGGTATCGCGGAGTTAACCAATCACGTTCGCTGATTGACTGATTTGAACAATGTGATTGGTCAATTCCGCAAGACCTGCGACCTGAATCTGAGTCTTATGTAGATAGGCCTTAATTTAAAAAATTTAAAAATTTAAAAAAAGTACGTAATCTACGAGTTTTCTCTTTAATAATTAGATTTGTCTTAAGAAGATCTTAAAATGGATCTGTTTTATCGATAAAACTGAATTTTTGCGCACACTAAACTATTTTTTGGCTGTGTGGATTGATAAATCTTTTTCTACAATTAAAGTACATACAATAAGGGATCCGGGACGTCCAAATTTATGTAACAAACTTTTCAAAAATGTTTTTTAAATTTCAATTTTTTTTTATTTTGTTATATAAATCTGGACGTTTCGGATCCTTTATTGTATGTAGCTTAATTGTAGAAAAGAATTTATCAATCCACACAGGCCAAAAAAAAAAAAGAGTAGCGTGCACAAAAAATTCAGTTTTATCGATAAAACAGATCCACTTTAGGATCCTTTTAAATTGAGGAGTCATTTTCACTGTTTACCGCATAAATACGCACAAATACACAGCGTCAAAATTTTAAATGCAACGCAACGATGCCGCATCTTTATTATTTTAGTACATGCATGTATCATTTACAAGAATCTTAGAGTGTATAGATTATCTTTGGTTACATTTGCAACCAAAAGTTGATTCCATCAAGCCAAAATACGTAATTGATTGTTTACTTTTGAATTATTATTAAACATTGAGTCGATATATTTTATCAATTTATATTAAACTTCAAATTTTGTATTTAATATATTATAAATACATATTGCGTAACTTTCTTTTCAATAATGAAACTCTAACTTCTTGAATGGGACTATCGCGCTAGTACTATCTTAATAAACAACTATGTTGAATGTGAGAACAAGTTTTGAAAGAAGATTTCTATGAATGAAGAAGTTTGTTTACGAATGATAAAAAATTTCACAAAGAACGCGACTTGTTACTCACAAGCGAGTGTGTGTTTCACAAAGAACGGGTAAAAACGAATCGAGTATAACGCCGGGGAATAAAAGGTGTTTTTCTCATTCTTTTATCTCGGTTTACTTCTATCTGCCGCGCGCGCCCGCCCGATCTTACCGAAGTCTCTCTCTCTCTCTCTCTCTCTCTCTCTCTCTCTCTACTATAAATAGAACGGACCGTCTGACTATGTGTCTGCTATGTCGCGAAATGTACGACGCACGAGTTTCTCGTCTACAGAGGCGTCTCGACGCTCGTCACGATCCTAATCGAGATAATCCGAGGAGAGAACGTGCGACGACAAACGTTCGGTTATACTTAGCGGAGCGTGTCTGCGGAGTAAACGAGAGATCGAGGATTGATCGTACGACAATGCAGATGTCGAATCAATGCTCTTGTTGAACGAAGCTACCGCGAGAAACGTTGCAAATATTTTTAGAGCATATTAATAAAATCACTTTGTTTTACGCATTTGTTATTATTTTTGATAACGAGCGAGTCTTATCATCGTCATCATGTTCGAGAAAACTAATAAGTAAAATATTGTCGAGCACCAAGAAGTAGAGACAACCAAGTTTTCGTTGCCGAGAGAAAATATCAGAAAGTGCATAATTCCAATATAGGAATATCCTATCAAATTTTCATCAACAAGAAGATCAATCTGTTGTTCCCAACTTCTATCAACCTGTAAATAGTTTATTCAAAGTCTCGATAGTGATATAACCTATCCTATCAAAAATTGATTTAACCGATGAGCGAACACGCCAACGAAACCTTTGGAGATCCTTTGAAAGCGTCACGGGACGTGCACGCTAGCGAGCGACCGCGAGTCACGGCGATGGCACTGATATTCTCTTGTAAGGCATCATACTCTCTTGACATTGTATATCAATCTTGCACGAGTTTTCCTTTCATAGAGCGTCACAAGAGCACGCATCTTCAAAGTTGTAAACAATATTTATTGCCTCTTTTAAACTTTTCCATTTATTAAAAGAGAAGGAGAGTTCAACATTCTTTCTTTTCTTCTTTTTTTTTTTTTTTTTTGCCTCATAAATTGTTGACATTGGACACAAAAGATAAACTATACAGCTCTAACACCAAGAAAAACAAACATTAAGCGCGTCGACAATTCTCTGATATTTTATCGACAATCCGCCCGGTCGTTTGTCTTACTGTCGGCGTGTTAAGAGCTGTGGAATCCGCGCGACGGAATATTTATTCGCGTAGTCAGATAGGTAGATAGGGTAGGTGGATAAGTTGAAGAGGAACGAAGGGGAAGGGGGAGAAGGGAGTAGAGATGGAGGCGTATAGCACGTGCACACGCGATACCTGCTGGGTTCGCGGGAGAGAAGCTGAGTTGCGAGGAGAGAGAGAGACGACTTATATGTGGGAATATGGGCGGGCAGGATCTACTACCTGGTGTGTGTGACAAATGTACTCCTTATATGACTCCGTACTTCCCGCCGTTCCCACGGGAGTCGTGACCAAGAGATATCGCGAGCGCCTACCGACTCGATGGAACTCCGGCATGGATATCCCAAGCGCGTGCGCGCGCGCGCGCTTATATCCTTCCGCCATTTTCCCTGACGTATAAAAGAAAGAAACATCCGTTCCGTTCAATTTCGTTTCTTTCAGTCATAAACTTCTCTTTTTTATTGCGGTGTTAAGTAACTCTACGTTTTCCCGTGATGCGCCGAAGAAATCCGCTGTGTCTGCGACCGGATAAAGTTTTCACCGGTCGCAGATTTCGGTGCGACGACGTGTGCAAGATTTTCTTAATTGCACGTGATTCGACCACGAATATCACAAGACAAACTTTTCATCGCTACGCGATACGACGAAACTAGATCTGAAATAGGCCGCGTCTATAAATTGCGAGGCTTTCAGCTGTACCTGTATACACACTATGCGCTTCGGTAAATTTGTGGCGCGGGAGTATCATCACGACCGCGGTATCTCGTCTCACGAGTGATATAAAGTGCACAGATCGATGCGCGATACAAAGGTATATACGTGGCACAATTGAGCCGGCACTAAAATACCGTGAAAGATCAGGTAAAAAGACGTGATTCGCGTTTAATTTTATGTATTCTACACCTATAACTTTTAATTTGTACGTACATCATATAGATTGTCTGACACTTACGATTGATATTAGTTAAATTTCGAGTAAAAACTTTAATCGTTAAAGAGAATTATGTGATGGAGATAATCTGTTTCTATGCAATTATTCTTGTAGAAGTTTACAAAATTATCTCCCCAATATTTTAGAGCGATAATTTTTTACGATCATCTTTAACGTAATTGCAATTCGAAAGGGTAGGTCTATTTTACCGATAGAACTGAATTTTTTGTGCACACTAATCTTTCTCTTTTGGTTGTTTTTTTGGACTGATGAAATCCTTTTCTACAATTAAAGTGCATACAATTAGGAACCCGGTAAGTCCAAATTTATATAAAAAAATTTCAATTTTTTTCATTTTGAACAACAAATGTTTTAAAAATTTCAATTTTTTTTATTTTGTTACATAAATTCGGACTTTCCGGATCTCTTATTTTATGTACTTTAATTGTAGAGAAAATGATTTATTATTCTATACCCCAAAAACAATTAGCGTGCACAAGAAATTCAGTTTTATCGATAAAAGAACAGACCCAGTTTAGGATTTCCTTAATAAACTTTATCGACTATAACTGATCAAATTACGCGTTTCAGAGAAACGTATGATCCCGATCTTCGCTCGCCATTGCAAAAGACAGACACGATAATACAATGCGTAGGTTATATTAGCTATGTTCGCCTCATCGGCGAAATATCCTCGGACGGCCCTTCCCGTAGCAGGAAGCGAATCTTCCTCGGCCGGAACGGCAGCGGCTGGCAGTGATGGAACGACGACGGGCAAGTGGAACGACGGTATATAGGAGTATGACTTTGAGTACGTGTCAAATCGAGGGGGTGGAGAGGAGAGAAGATCCGATGCGGGGGTGAAAAGGTCGGGTGAATGCCTGGGCTGTCTGCCCTGCCTGCTTTGCTAAGGTCGTTTAACCCCCCCTCCCCTCCCCCCCCCGGCCTGCTGCCGCACGATAAAGGGTGAGCGCGCGATGCCAAACCCCTTTCCTCGCTCGTGACAGTCTGTCTTATATACTGGCGAGAGAGGAACGTTTTCGCTTTCTAATCTTCCGCGTCCCGCCGCCGCGTCGTTGACAACTCGACTCTCGATTTCACATCAACGTCTGTCTTTCGCGGGATTATTAGTAGCGTAAGATTGATCACACGCGGTAATACCCGTTTTATTGTGCGGTGACACGCGAAGCTCGGGGACTTAATTTAATTTTCTAACCCATAAATTTATCTCCGTGTTTTTTTTTTTTTGTTTTCTCTCCGCGATTTTTCTCCGACAGAAAGACTAATAACGTTTCGGGGGGAAAGATTAATGGTAACAGCGAGATTAAATAATAACAATGAACTTTTTGATTGTTTAAATTATGAGAGATCAATGTTTCTCGCGAAATTAATTTATACGCTTGTCGTGATGAGGAGAAGTTCGTTATTGGACATTGACTACTTGATCGATTCGGAGCTTTTCAGTTGTTATGTGTTCCGTTTTAAGTTCCGTCTAATTTAATTATTTCTCGTGTAAATTGAGTTTATGTCGTAACGTCAGTCTCTTAAAAGTTACGTGAAGGCTGTGTACGTGCTTTGGCAGCCGATCCTATGAGCTCGGTTACACGTCGTTATTATTACAAGCTTAATCTACGGAGCTATTATATGCATGTACTGAGGTTTAACTGTTGCGTGGTCATTTATATGGCCTGGCTAAATCCGGTCTTTCGTGAAATCGAACAACGTTCGCCCCGTTGTGTCGACAAAAACATGGGAACTGAGAGAGAGAGAGAGAAAGAGAGAGAAAGAAAGAGAGAGAGAGAGAGAGAGAGAGAGAGAGAGCGCTATCTGAGCGTGCTAATTCCGTAATTAGGTTAAATCACCTGCCTACCGCGTCAATGTAATTACTCTCGGCGACGCAATATTGTGGCCGCGCGCGGCATTTCGTTCAATTCCATTAGCGCTAACAAGTACAACCCGTTGCGCTCCCGCTCTTCCGAAGTCTGTCGACTCTCCACATCCCGCGCCCGGATGACGTTAATGCATCTCGTTGGCAACCGCCGGCAGCGTTAGAGGAATTAATTAACAGCCAGCAGCTCAAACGAACGTTCGGCAAACACTCGAAAGTAGCTGAGCGACTTCCTGTTCGGTTCTATACGCGCGTGCAAATGTGCGTGCGTGCGTGCGTGCTTGTGTTCGCCCGTGTTTGCCTCTTCCTCGATACGTGCGCACTCCCGCTTCACCGGGGCTCAATTACGAGCCTTAATAAAGATTGCGAAATCAGTTAGCGCGATCCAGTCATGATTAAAAGCAAACCCCGCCGACACACCGATGCGATCCCGTTTAGCGGCGATTCGCCGCGCGAAACCTTCCACCACCAACCTCGCTTTTATATCGCCCATTTTCTTCCTCCGTCATCCGGATACTCGACGTTCCTGGTCACCGCGGACCATTAATCTCTTCCGTGAGATTATCGGCAAACGCAATTCGCCTTTTAGAACACGGACGATTAATCTAATGAATCTCTTGCGTAATCCGTCGGCGCGAAGTGCTCGATATATAACGGGCGTTATTTTCGCAAATTGTGGTGGCGCGCGAACGTAAGCAAAACTCGGACAACGAAATAGTTTTTTTTTTTTCGCAGAAAATTCGATCGCTTAGTTTCACTGATACTTCTCAACCTGTTAATTTTTTGTGTGTTAAACTTTAGTAATTAAGCTTGAAATTAAATTTAAGTTAATACGCGCGCAAAGAAAGGTTTAAAACCGATTTTTATTGTTAAATCCACAGGGAAATATAATTCGGTTTCATTTTTTTTTTTTATATAATAATCTTCATTACTACCTCATATATTATTATCGATTCGTTGTTATCTCGGCACTGAGAGAATTTCCAATGCACCGTCAATATTTTATTAAACGCGCAATAACAGCTCGACAGAAATACAAGAATGTTGTGGTGTGTTTAATCTTCTGTGAATGACAGGTACAATTTATAATATAAATCTGTCTTTCGCGCCAGTGCACCTCCCGCACTGTTGGTGGTTTAATGGGCGGTTTTCTCTCTATTTACTTATTTTCTTATTATCGCGATAATATTTGTTTTTTGTTCGCGTTACATATATATTACATGTCTCATAAAAATTCCGATACAGATGAAAATCGGCGCGCAACATCGAGAGCGAACAATATATCGAGGGAATGTTTAATTAATGGAGCCTGACGTTCAAGCGATTTTTTTTCTCTCGCGCAACAAAAAGTCGGCGAAAGTAAATCGATAATGACCATATGGTATTCTCTAATCGATAGATCGACGTCGAAACCCTCGCAGCATAAGACGACGTGATGTCGCGCTTAGATAAGCAAACGTTAATGAGAACGCTTCTTAAGTGGTCCCGTAACTTTGAATTCTTGGAGGGTTGCCGCTTCGAAAGAGAGAGAGAGAGAGAGAGAGAGAGAGAGAGAGAGAGAGAGAGAGAGCCCAGGCCTGAGACAGGCGAATCTTCCGGGTCGATGCGCGCGATAATTACATCCATGTGATAAATCGGAGATATTCGATAGGTTGCGATTTTAATTATCAGCTGATAAGACACGGAGAGGGGGGGGGGAGAGAGAGAGAGAAGAAAAAAGTGATCTCGCGTAATTGAGTGCAAAAATGACAATTCTTAGAAAAGCTGGTCTCTCGAGAATAAAATTTCTCACTTTTTTGTTCGAAGCATCGGAATTTTTATTTGCGATGTTTCTTTATTTTTTTATTGTGGAAAGTTAGTGAATTAGAGATATCGCTGATCCGATTATGATGTTTGCTAACGAATTTGAAGACCGTTAGAATCGCGCGAAAACAACGATCTCTCAATCCGATCCGAGATCTCGCGTAAACGAGAATTTATTTCCCCAAAAACACTTCAAAGCAATGAAACGTCTCCCGTGAAATTTGAGGCGTGCGCCTCCTGTCTTTTGAGGAACTCCGCCGGTCGTTGTCTCGAGAAAGCGGCGTAATCTCATCTTTCGACGAATATATCCCCAACGTGATTTATTCGGATTAAACGAGTCTTCACTCCCTCCATCTTTTTCTCTCACTCTTTGGGTTTTCGCCTAAAACGCCGCTCCACGTGCTTCGGCGTCGTTATTAAAGATCAGCATAAAATTGTCCTCCGGCCGACCTCGCAATCCTTACGCTCGCCGTTTACACCTGGGTGAAAATTTCGCGTTACGAAAAGGAATTCACATAGGAGGAGAAAGAGAGAGAGAGAGAGAGCGAACAGAAATTAAATTACGTTTCTGAGAAAAATTTTACTCGAGTCGCAAAGGGTGAAAAGACGGAGCCGCATGTTTGTCAAACACGCGACACACACAACGTAGGTTTTCGCCTCTCGAAAACATTTAACGTAGTTTCCGTTTGTGCTCGCGTGTGCTGGAGTTTTCGAGAACGTCCTACATTCGCGGACCTTGTACGAAAACAAAAAGGACGTCACATCGGTAACTGCGGTTAATATCCGAGCCTCGTCGTCGTCGTCGTCATCTCCTCAACCGAACAAAGGTACGGTGCAGCAGTAAAGAACTAATGAAAATTCATAGAGCCTTGTTTCCCAAGCGCGTATAGTAAAATATTCCGTGTGTTACAAATTACGTTATATCTCCGCTTTATTGTGTTGGCAAAATAGAAGCCAACTCGCAATCGCGCGTGGCGAGATCGAGTAGTACTTGCTCGAAGCGGCAAAATTACTTTGATGTACACACGCGTGATGTGCTTAAAATATAAATTTTTTCTGTGTTGTATATTTTTTGTAGAATTTATCAATTGATAAATAACAAGTAAATGTCTATTACATCTTTGGACATAATTCGAAATCGAAACAAACAGAGACGAGGTAAGTACGTATGTATAGATGTAACAATTTTGATGTTCCCGCAAATAATGACGAGTAGAAAAAAACGACGTGTGTGTTAGCGCAACGGATATTGTAATTACTTAGAGGATCTATGTTTATCAAACACAATATTTTACTTATATGCGCATATGCAAATGTTGCGCAATTTAATGAATATCTTATACCACGTTATATGTATATACATACATACGCACATCATAGAGTGTACTAATGAGTTTCAATTATACTCCACAAACATCGTTCGTGAGCGCTCGCATTGCCTTTCGCTTAATTATTTAGCAAAGCCCGGCTTGATACCGCTCACGCATAATGACAGTCATAAACACCGAACGATGTACACTAACCTGACGTACAATTGTACGAAGTCGGTAAGTTTTATGTTTCGAGCGCACGCACAACGGCGCGAGTTTACGGTCTTTGGTCGAATTAAAGAGGAATGGGGGAGGGGGAGAGGAAAATATCATATTGCGAGAACTTCGGTTTTAATGATAAAACATTAGCTGTCTCGAGCTTAGAGACGCCCTCTCGAGCAGCCGAGCGGGTCATGCAAATATAATAAATTATACTGTCGCTTTTAATATTTTGCCGATAAGCACATCCTGTTGAGGCGGGGAGCAATTAGCATTTTGTTTATCGTAATTTAATCGTAAATGTGTTATTTCCTTCGTTGATAAATGATCAAACGGTAATTCACGGTAATTATTATCGCAGCAATCCAAGTATATTTATTTACACGGTACTAAGAATTCAAATATTTATTTACACGGTACTAAGAATGCTTCAATGATGTCGTTGAAGTTTGGAACGTTTGTCGAGCGGAAAAATATAATTTTGCTTCTTTGAAGCAGTAAAAAACATTTTCTTTACCAAATTACTTTATATATATACAGGGTGTCTGATTGTGAGTTGAAGCAGGCCATCTAAATATTTCCCTTATTTTTAATGACACGAAAACTATTCATGGTACAATTTGAATGGTTTCGAGAAACTCTAAAAAAAAAAGAAAAAGTTTTTTGGCTGATTTTTTTATTTTTTAAAATCAGTATTTTTTTTTAAAGAAACGTGTATATTTTTTCTCATTGAACTTGTAACAGATGAAAAATATACGAATGAGTATAATTCATCCAAATTGCACGATGAAAATACGCATTTCGTTAATAAAATAAGATTCAGTTATTTTGTTATTTAAAATTCCGCATTATTCAAATTGCTACAAACGGTTTTCGTATCATTAAAATGGAGATATTTCGGTGGCCTATCATATACAATATACTCTAAGAAATCAATATCATATATCTCTCACAAAAAATATATCTTCCTTGCGCATATTAAACTTCATTAACAAATTATAAAACAATATAATACAAATAATATAAATAATACAAGAAATGTTACTTATTAACAAAAATAAAAAATTCTTGTTTTAAAAAGTAACAGTCTTGTTACATGCCAGTAAATAAGAGTTTCAAAAAAAGATTTTTATTTGCCACAAAACAAAGTGATAATATCTTATTACTTTCTCTCGTGGCAAATTTTTATTACTTCTAATTTCTAATGCTATTTTCTATTTCACGTTATAATTATATCGCAATGAAAGCGTGTTCTCTTAGTCTGTATCTTATCTGCTTTGTTTAAAAATATTATGTGCGCCATATTAGGTTAACGATCGAGTGATATAACACTTTCCAGGCCTCCTCTCACGAAACGCGAAAGTAGTTGCGTGATGGTTTAACGCCTCCATATCCGTTCTGTTGTGTGTCGGGATTATCGGTGCCTGAGAGATCTCTCTCTCTCTCTCTTTTCCTCTCTGTTGCGTTGCCTATCCTCTTCCTGGTACATGCATTAACGCACAATGGACATTACATGGTGGGCCCCCTATTTGCGGCGAACTGCTGCCACGGTTACTTCCCTCGGTTCGTACCTTTTCAACCGGCTAAAACGATGACTCGCTACTTTGTATTTGCGAAAGGGAGCGAATCACTGTCCCTCCTCGAGACTCACGAAGAAAAATGTCTCTTCCGATGTATCTGGGGAAGGACGCCGACCTCGGTGATGCGTGAGAGGGTAGAGGAAAGGTACCACGTGCGTATACATATACGAGCGAAGTCGTAAATCAAGTCGCTCGCACATAAAGTGCACCGATCCATCTCGATTCGGATCGTGTTCGCGAATCAAGTGGCAAAATCGGGATAATTGCGATGCTCGTGACGTGGTGTATTCCGCAGTTAGAAACTCAGAAACGAGATTGGCGGTAAAATAGCGCTTTATAATCTTTAAATCGCCGCCATTAAAAATGTGATATTTTTTCCGCTATATTTGTGTATAAATTGAGTTTGTTTATATCGCGCAGGGTGCCCTAGGTTTCACCTGGAGTTTTACTTCAGTGCTCCGATCGGCGCCAGGTCGATCGGGGCACAAAAGTGAAAATTGTAAGATTTTCCAATTTTGAAAAATAAATGTTTTCTATATCGCTACTTACATTTGTGAAGTCGAATTGCAAAATTTTTTCAATACGTTAGCAGTATTACCAAGCTAATCAATGCGTAAATAAATTTTGTATTACGGCGAAATCAAAAGCTAAACTACATCATCCAACAACACATTTGGATTTTCTAAATATCTTTTCTCACAAATCGAGTCAGACGAAAGAAAACTTTTCTCCAAAATACGGTATAACATTAGCGATGCCACACGGCATCATACAGGCGATATAAAGATTAAGAGGATGTTGAACCGTTCTGTTTTATCATCCCACTATAAATTATAGGTTTTACATTTTTATCGTACTTACCGCACAAATTAGAAAATGGTTCTCCAAATTAAAAGAAAATAGTCTAAAGACTCACTGCTGGTAATAAATGTTTCTGAAACGAAAAAATTTTAGGTTAGAAGTTTAGATTAGGTTAGGTTAGGTTAGCTTAGTCAATTTTCTTGATGACAAATTTTTTTGTTTCAGAAACATTTATTTCCTGCAGTGAGTCTTTAGACTATTTTCTTTTAAATTGGAGAACCGTTTTCTAATTTGTGCAGTAAGTACGACAAAAATCCGAAGACTGTATTCATAGTAAGCTGATAAAACAGGACGGTTCAGCATTCTCTCAATACTATCTTCCAAGAGTAGAAATAAAAGTGATTGAGAGTATGAACGAGAGAAAAGATGTTGGTTAAAAAATTATAACCCAATTCCAACAAAGCTAAACTGGCTGTAAAAAAAATTAATAAATACCAACTACTACTTATATTGTTAGTAAACATTAAAGGAAACAAATTATTTAAAATAAGTATTTCTTTTATAATTGAGATTCAACAATAAATATGTACAATTCTATGAATAGAAATGACAATAAATTTTTTTTTTTTCAAATTTTTTTTATCCACGTAATTCTACCGCGTGCGTATTATTTCTTTCACGTGTACATTTTTATACGATCGTCAGAGAAAGGCAATTAATGTCGCAATTGTCGTCGCAACTGAAATGGCAGAGATATGTGGGTCTTTCTATTAAGAAACGATTAAACGTGGTGGTGTGCACTCCAGTGTTTATCTACGCCGTGCGAAAGCCACGGGTCTTCATGTACGTATACATACACACAAGACCCGGCTTCTCGATAACAGTTGTAATTGGGCACTGACGTGAATAAACTTGAAGATAAGTACTCGTCGATAATTAGCCATGTCCTATCGTCGTACGTCACGCTCGCCGATTTATGAGCATAAAAGCTGATTACAGCCAGCTCGCGTGCATATAAATACGAATGGAGTCGACGAAGAAGAAGTCGTTTAGCCGCAGACTCAAAAAGAGAGAGAGAGAGATAACTGTTTTTTCTCCGTATTTGACATTAATATCTATAATACGCGCGCAAAGAAATTTCATACCAATGTTTTATTTTAAGAATAACGTGTCATATCGAAATACAGAAGAACGAGGCAATATGTTCCTCGCGCGGAAATTTGTCGCAAAACGTGTTTTTCGTTGTTACGCATGATGTCGCTGCGAGCTTTTCCGGCGCTTTGAAAGCCACTATATGAAGCCATTATTCTCGTCTCTCGCGGGGGTGCGTTCGGGCGTAACACGCCGATGCGTCTCGATGACAACGAGCGTGTTTCTCGATCGCGTTTTGTGCCCGGCGGGTTTCTCGTCGATGAGAGAAAAAGACAATCAGAGAGAAAGAGAGAGAGAGAGAGAGAGAGAGAAAGAGAGAGGACAGATAGTAGAGAAAGAAATCGATCGATCGGTTGGCCACCAAACAGAATAATACTAATTCGGAAGAGACTAAAAGATTTTCTTGACAAATAAGCGTTCATATTAGCCTACAGTAGTTCGGCTTTTGCGTTGTTTAAAAGCTCATTTAATACCATAGATACATGTCACGTTTCATTTTGTTAATTGTTTCTAAAATTAAAATAAATAATTTTATTATAATTTTTTCTAAAATTGTAATAAAAGGATAAGACAAAATTTTGTTTGTACGAAGCGTCTTTTAATTACTTTATTAGACATTTCATATCTTGCAAATAATAAGATGAATGATCATAATTATCTCTATCAATATTATTAACAGTTACAAATATCCAGATTTGACGGAATAATCGAACTATGTTACGCTAACAACCGCGTAGGTTTACAAAATAAATTCGAAAAATCATCACTTCGATGCGATAAGCAAGAAAGGAAAAGCTATTTTTGATTCGAAACTGGGTTAGCCAAACAGTCTCCGAACGGAGAACATGCTTCTTCTGTATTATGCACATCTTTCTCGTAAATTTGCGCGAAATTTTTTTTTAAGCTGAGATGTTGCTTTCGAAAATTCAATAAACGACGATTTTACAACCGAGATAGAGTTCTAGTTTATTTCTGTGTTGATTATTACATTAGACGTCAGTAAGAAGTCTAATGAACATCTAATATGGAGGTTTGGAATAGAATATTTCATGTGAGAACTGCATCATAAAAACGATAAAATATATACAAGTGTGATTGTGAGAGAAGAAGAGAGAAAGAGAGACAAGAAAGAAGAGAGAAAGAAAGTTTATTGCACATTTTATTTTTAGATCGTGTTTTTAAACTTCAAACCGTAAACGTAGCACAATTATACGAAATAAACGAAATATTGCTTAAAAAAAAATTTTTTATTAACCAATAGTGAACGAACAAACTTGTATTTTAATTTTATTGTTTGGAATTTCAATATGTTGCAAAAATATATTTTCACCAACACGTTGCAAGCATCTTCCGTTCTTGTATCGAAGAAATGTGTTTTTTTTTTTTTTTGGAGCAGCGATAAGGAGCAGCGATTGTTTTCTGATATGATAAACATCAGAAAATCTCCATAGCTCTCTGCCGCACATGAAAGCACCGGAAGCCTCTTTCGATCTGGCCGGGAAAAGAATCTCTCTCTGTTAAAAATAAACGCGAGAGAGAGAGAGAGAGAGAGAGAGAGAGAGAGAGAGAGAGAGAGAGAGAGAAGCAAAAGCTTCACCTAAGCTTCGCGTTCAGTATAAAGCGCCTCAAAATCTCAAATTTTAATTTTACGTCGAAATCTTATCAGAACTACAAACGAAGTGCAATAAACAGCAGACGACGACGACGACGATTCTCGGTAGATATCTTTGTGCACGAGGAGAGTCTTTCTAGGTGTGGATGAGCGCGCACCATTCATAGTATGCGAATTCGGAGAACGAACAAAACGACGACGTTGAGGATATGAACTTTGGCCTTAAAGTGAATTTCCAGAACTTATATTTTTAGCAACATTTTCTTTGAAGTTTACTCAGAAAACTTTTATGGGATACAACGAAGAGATACCTCGGAGGCGCGTTTTTTATATACTAATTTCAATCTGGACAAGCCGATGTGTATTCAAAATCATTTTCAAAGCTTTACAACAAGAATAGTTTTATTGTTAAAAACAAATGTGTTTAAAATGCGATAAACGCGTTTTTGATTTTATTCAATTGTACTTTTCTCACAAAAAGAGGAAGAATATTAAAAGAAGGAGAAAAGTGAAAAGAAAAAAAACTGATATTCGGAGCGAAAAAAGTTTGAGAAGCACTGTGTTTTACAAATTCCCGACGCGCGATCGTCTGCAGCGAAAGAGTCTGTGGGTCTGGATCGACGCGCGCGCGAACACGACACATAACGAGAGCGCGCAAAGTGAGAGTCCATGGGGGTCCGCGACTCTGAGTCCGCCAGGAATAGAAACCCGCGCTTATATAGTCGACGGCTTATAGTCGTGGACTCTCGTGAGTCAGGCGCGAGGATTCCGTCTCGGAACTCGCGCTCTCTTGCCAATCTCCGCGCACCGGTCTCCGTTCTCCGCGCCGGCCGCCGCCGTCGTGAGTTTCTTTCTTTTTTTCCGATGCCCGTCGTTTTCGTTTGTTCTTCTGTTATGTCTCAAGTTGTATTGAAAGGGGAGGTTGAAAGTGGAGTATTTATACATCAAAGCGAACACAAAACGCTGCAATAAAATAAAAAATAAAAAATAAAAAAATATGTAAAAATATATTACACACTTGTGTCAAAAAATCCAAAATGTTACGATTCTCCCTAACATATATAATTTATGCAAGAAATTCGGAAAAAGGAAATTGGCTTGCATGTGAAACGCGAAATTGGAATTGCGCGACGAATATTCAACAATTGCAATTCGCGTTTGTTTTCATGTCAACTGACAAGCGACACAAAAGAGCCGACAACAATATTAATAATAATCCAATTTTGTTGTTATTATGATAGAGACGATGATCTCGTCATGACACAATTTTCTCGCATAAACATCATGATCCGCTACGTGTGCACGCGCGCGTGCGCGCGTTTACAATGCGCGATCAAAATTAACAGCTATTATAAAGACGCGATTATTACACACCATGCATAAAACCAATCTGTTTGTCGTGATTAAATACATGAGGGAGATAAAAGCGACGTAATTTCAGCAAATTCTGATTTCGAAAGCTACGCAATTGCGACAATGATCATCACGCTCGTTTTATCTTTAGAAAATAATAACGAATTATCTGCTATATCTGTGAGCAAAACCGATTGTTTTTCGCTAATGTATTACTATAACATTAAGTGATACGAGATATTCTTTAAGGAGATCCTAAAGTGGATCTGTTTTATCGATAAAACTGAATTTTTTGCGCACACTAATCTTTTTTTTTGGCTGTGTGGATTGATAAATTCTTTTCTACAATTAACGTACATACAATAAAGAATCCGGGATGTTCACATTTATATAATAGAATGAAAAAAATTGAAATTTAAAAAACATTGTTTTAAATTTTGTTATATAAATTTGAACGTCTCGGGTCCCTTATTGTATGTACTTCAATTGTAGAAAAGGATTTATCAATCCACACGGACAAAAAGAATATTAGTGTGCGCAAAAAATTCAGTTTTATCGATAAAACAGACCCACTTTAGGATCCCCCGGATCCCCTTAAGTTTAACCTTCAAACAGTGACACAGAAATTAAATTTTGAGATAAGCACGGAAATTGATTTTTTTATTTTCCGAGAAATGTCGAAAGTGACAAACTACATATTTTTACAATAATATTAAAAATTCACTCTTCGGAAATTCAACAAAAATTTGAGTTTCTTGATTTTGGAATTACCTGGCACCTCTCGATTGTAATGATCTCGGATTTGCAACAACGCGGATGCAAAATTTGTCTCTCCCGTCACGGGGGAGAGGAGGGCGAGAGGTAGCGGCGATTTCCGTAAACGTTCCTCACAAACGGGCGCATTTAAACTTTTCCAATTCCACGGCATTTCATTTCCCAGATGGTCGAAGCTTCGTCCAGACGACACTCGCTTGCTTCGCGCTTGCTCGTTTCTTTCGTCGGTTTCTCTCGCCCGCGACGATAGTCGTTGCGTCTTGTTCGGGAAAAGTTCTTCACGACCGCCATTCTCCGATATCTTTCTTTCTCTCTTTCTCTCTCTCTCTCTCGCCCGTTCTCCCGAATATTTTGTTCGTTGGGCGGGAACTGTCACGGTGTGAAGAAAGCTTAAAACTTTCTTCGTACACGCGCATACATCCGCTTGTCATTTTCCTTCCATCTTTACCCTCGGGGTTGTCAACCAACGTCGGAGATTTGGCATTGGCCCTCATCCGTCTGATCTAGTCTAGTCTCTTTCACTTCTCTTAGTCTCACGTTAGTTCGTCGTGAAGAACGAGGTACTTTTGCGCAACGACATATAAATCTCTTTCTCGATCTTTCGCGCATGACGCGTCGTAACATTAGACGATTTTCGCGCATCATTTCCGGCAACTGCGCTTTTATGTGTGCTGTTCGTAAAACACATCTCCCAGAAACTGGCGTCTTAGAAACAAACTACGCGGTTAGCTTCTAAGCTCCCGAAAAAAAGAAAGGATGTAAAAATTTATTTGCGAATATCGGAAAAATATTTCATCTCGATCGATTATCACAATATATCGTGTACAAGTCAATTTTATGTTCTTTTACTTGTTCTCGTTCTTTTAGAACAAGTATTAGGAATGTACTTTTTTATATAAAGGAATCGTATGCGTTTGCATTCTCGCATTCTATACGTAACGAAGTAAAAAAATGTCTCCACTTCTTTTCTCTATTTCGAGGGACAATTTTTCTTACGTACGCGATGCCAATATATTCAACACAATTCTGTCTGGAAATATTTTAAGAAAAAATTTACGCAATATACGCACATCATATTGTATATAAATAATAAGTTTAATTAATAATTGCACCCCTTGTCGCGCATCATTGTACTCCAAAATTACGCGTAATTTCATCACGGCGACGCGATATATGATGATGACATTAAATAACTCTTCGTCCTTCTTCCAACTTCCTTCTCACCGCGAGGTTGTCTTGTCTCCCGAGGTTGTCAACCGTTCGAGCGCGAGCCCCGGGGTGCTTGGCATTGGCCCTCATCGTCGTCGTTGTCTCGTCCAGTCGTCTGGGCGTCCGCGAGATTCGTGTGTGTGTGTATGTGTATGTTCGTCGATTTGCATAGCTTAGACCGAGAGAAAGGGAGAAGACCGCTTTCGTCTCGGCTATTTCCTGTTGCATTTTCCACGGGAATAGAACAGTGGCGCGCGCGATCGTCGACCGCATTTCTCGCGGGGCCGCCTCCTCCCCATGCAGCCGCGGGGTAACCATCCCGAAACAGCGCGCCGCCCGCGATAATGATGATCTGACTGGCGGAGAGTGAGAGAGAGAGAGAGAGAGAGAGAGAGAGAGAGAGAAAGAGGAGAAAGAGAGACGATCGAGATACTTTCTGCTTTCCGCTTCCGTTCGTAGCGATGAGCTTTCGTCTTTTTGTGATCTCTGCGATACGGCGTCGCGTCTCGCCGACTACTACCACCGCGCTTTCTAAAACATGATATTTTGAGTCTGCCGATTTTATCCGTTTTAATGAAATACAATTTCAATAAAACGGCTCGGTGAAAGCAAATTAGAAAAAGGAAATCAAAGATCTCTTCATTTTGTAATTGTTCAGTTACTGAAGATGATCAACAATAAACTGTATGATCGAAACGTCTTAAACTATATTTTGAATTATTGCTGTTCATTGCCACCTGGGCCACATTGGACCGTTGGGCTCTTTGGTTTTCTTTTTCTAATTTGTAATATAATTTTTTTCACCAATTCGAAATTTTATTCGAAAGTGATTTTATAAGTCAAGAAGAAATCATTAGCTTCTCACAAGAAAAATATTATCTCTTGTGCGTGTTATCTAAAAACGTACTACGCACTTACGAATTAAGCTTTTGTGTTTCGTTGCGACAACATTGCCACTTACCGAAGCGAAAAAGACGCGGCTTTTT
>QVNV01002909.1:0-15019 GCA_014825455.1 Pseudomyrmex pallidus
TTTTTTTTTTTTTTTTTTTTTTTTTTTTTTTTTTTTTTTTTTTTTTTTTTTAAGAAGTAGAAGGTCGCGAAATTGAGTTGACAGCTGTTCGATTTGCACACAGGTGGGATGCGTTCCCGGAGAGAGATATTTCCAATTTCCGTTTTGCCGAGCTATTCGAGAAGGGTCTTCCGGAATCGGCTCCCATTCCATCTTTCCATATCGCGAAGTCAATTTCGACTTCGCTATTATTGCGAGACGTGTAATCCCATTTTGCGTCAACGATCATTCAATTTTCCCAATTATTACGTTTGCAAAAATCGCAAGTTGTTATTATTATTATCATTATTATTATTTATGTATGTACATGTGACACACGAGAACAATCTCGCCACGCACAAAGTGTTGTGTGAGGCTAACGCAAGAAAAAGGTTGGTTGTAGTTGAAATTATCCAATCTCCGTCGAGAGTGCCGCAACACCCGAGCCGCAATATATCCGTGCAACGGGGAGTGCATTTTCATTCGCCCTTTCACCTTATACCGTCGTGCATCGTCGGGCTGCGTAAATCAAAATTCGATCGAGCAAAAAAGAAAACGATATGTAATAGCTCCGCACGCATCGAACATTGTGGCGCGCAAGGTTGCTCGTGCACCGAGCAATCTCGTGCTCGGTTTTAATTTTCCAGGAAGCCGAGTTTCATTCGTACGTGTGTCGTTTATAATGGCGATCGGCATTTATGTATCGGCACGCGGAAACCGCTCGCCAGGTGCGTCGTCTTTATTGATGAAGATGTATTCTCTAAATCGCTTCTTTTCTTTTTCTCTCTCTCTCTTTCTCTTTTCTTCTCTCCTCCTTTTCTCTTCGCCTCTTACGATTTCCGTCGCGTTATCCGCTCGCAGATTCTCCGTGTTCCTCGCCCCGACTTCTCCTTTCTTCCGCAGTCGGTCGTCACTCTTCAACGTCGCTGGTCGATTCGCGAAGAATGCCGCACTCGCGCAGCACGTTGCGGATGTTGTCGGCGCACCGTTCCACCGCCGTCTTTTCCTGTTCGTTTAGCTTCTGCCGTACCGTGGCGTGCACACCCTCCCGGCCGAGAACACAGGGAAACGACATGTATACGTCTTTGTCGGTCCCGTGGGAGCAGGTCTGCGAACAGAGAAATTTCTTCGGCTTGTCTCCTCCTCATGCCAATCGACATGCAAGTGAGCGCGCGCGCACGCGCGCACGCTTGTCTTGGAACACGTTTGTTTAACACGCGGATATTCGAGAAGAATCGAAAGGTCAAAAAGGAAATGGAAGAACCGGTTAAGAATAGACGCAGAGTTTCTGTGATGTTTGTACTTGTACATATCATTATTTTGTATTATTATTATTATTATTAGTTGTAGTGTTGTATTACTCGATAGATCAATATTTAATTGAATTCTGACTCTTACGTATATGTACGTCGACGCGGGCAACACTACTTTCGTATTCCTGACGATGGCGTCGACAATCTCGGCGGTGCAGAAGCCGAGGGCCCAGCAGTTCGGTCCTGTCTCGCCTTTCTTCCGGTTAAGTTCGGCGTCGCTATACATGTATAAAACAACATGTGTATTTTATTACCCTTTCCAACAACAACGTTTCTGTCCGGAAACGTCCCACGATCTTAACTACTGACATTTTATTTACGGCCACGGAGATGTCGCGCCACTTCTCCGGATCATCCGCTTCGCCCATTCTTGCGTTTATGTCCCGTATCTTCGTACCCGCCACGCTAACGCTCGACCATATGGAAACTGTGTGTAAAACGGCAGATGTTTAAGGCCGTTAACTGTTTGATCATTTACAATACGCACTAAAGTACGTACGTGATACGTGATTGGACATAAAAACGTTAATTATTTACGCAACGTGTTCAAGAGAATAGAGATAAAATGGAGGAAAAATTGGTTCTGGCAAATGAATTTTTTGTTTTTTCAGAGTTGTCGGTTTTTTTTATCGAGGAAGCTTGTATTTTTTCTATTGCGTGTATTTTTTTCTATAGCAGATGAAAAAATACTTTCGAATATGTTTAAAGCATGACCTTTAAAAAAAAACATTTCTTTTCTTGAAAAAATGTTTTTAAATTTAATAACTATATTTAATAAACGATGTTTATTATCTTTTGAAGATGCATTCGGTAGAAAAATCCTTGCTGCAGTGAAGATACGAAAAAAGTTAGAGTGTCAATAAAGAAGTACCGGATGTGTCGCCCTGCGCGCCGATATTGATGCAGCTAATCGACGTGCGCGCCAATCCGAGCTTCTGGCTCAGTAAATCTTGAAACCTGGAAGTATCGAGCAGAGTACCGGTGCCAAGTACTCTGCTCGACGGAAACTTGGACAATTTCCAGGTGATGTACGACATCACGTCGATCGGTTGAGTTACGACCAGCAGCACCGCCTTGCACGCCAACTTCGACACGGTGGGGACGATCTTCTTAAATACTTCGAGATTGTGCTTCACGTTCAATTCCTCTCCGGGTTTCCTCTCGCAAACCGCGATCACCACCACCGTCGAGTCCTTCACCTTATAGATATCTGGAATGCAATATCGATCGTCATGATCTTGGATGTTGTTGTTGGGATTTCTAGAAAAAACGTTTTTGACGCGACAAGACCTTTTCTTACCCCCCTCCCCTTAAAACGATTTTGAAACGCAAGTCGTTTCCCGGAAGAGTCTTGTGAAGAGCATTCGGCGATATTCATGCGAAAGAAGTCGTAACGGGAAATAACTGTTCGGGTTAAGCGTCATCAGATACGCCGCCGCCTTGCCGAAGAGAAAACTTTTCTCGTCGTATAACGTCTTACTCCGACCGCGCGCAATCATCAGCCATTCGGAAGCGCGTGGAATACAAAACGAACAAGAAAGGAATAATAAGATTTTTCTCCTTTCGAGAGAAAGATCGAGATTTTGGTGTCGAGAAGAGATGCGCCGATAAAAAAACGACGACGACGACGCGGAAGACAACCCAACATAGTCGGAAAAATAAAGAGCACAGAGAGAGAGAGAGAGAGAGAGAGAGAGAGATCCGAGGCGACACACAAAACGCTTATAGCAACACACCGCGTCGCGGTATACCGCGACTATATACGAAAGATGCGTTTACGAGACGGAGAGATGTTGTTACAGATAACTTAGCAAGCCCGTAAAAAAGTCGTCCCGCTTGTTCCGGTAATTGCTACTTCGCACGAGACAAGATCAGAAAAATTCTGCTATCCCCTCCTTTCGCTCTCTTACACGTGTCACAGCGCTCGACACGGAGAAAAATTCGGAGAGCGCGAACTAAAAAATCATATTTGAGATCGGAACTCACATCCGATATTCGACATAAAACTTTTTTCTCGAACACCTACGGTCATTTTTCTTATTTTTTTTTTTTTTTTTTTTTTAATTTTTATGAAGGATACTTAGAAACGCAGCACGCCGGAATAATCGCGCGTTATAAACGCACGCTGGAAACAGAAAAGAAATAGAAAACCGTGTCGTGACGTCGATCGTGGTTGAGATAAATAAAGAGTGACGAAATTTACGATAATGTCGGTGGAAAGCTCCGAGGAGGGAAACGCTCGCCCGGGTTCTTCGCCCGGTATGCAAGCACGCGGCGATGTAGATGAAGATCGAGATTAAAAGAGCAGGTTCCCAAGAGGAAGGGGGAAAGGATCTTCTTGTCCTCCCTGAACTCGCTGCTGAACCTAAAAAAAAAAAAAAACCCATTCTCCGCCTATGCGACAGACCGCGCCGCGACCGTTATATTTCTGATCCGGTGAACGTTGACAGGAGCCCGTTGGCGGGCAATCTGACGGCTCGTCTCTTTTAAAATGGATGTCGATCGGATCGCGCGGCGCACGGGTGACGCTCGGCAGGCTCATCAGTCCGAACGTATCAATTTAAAATTTCTGGAATTTCGACTGTCAAGAGGGTCGGCTCCGTCACGCGCGGAAACCCTTCGTTTCGTTTTAGGAGAGTTTACGATTCGTTGATTTCCCGATTGTGAATAAAGCATGAGATGAGATCATCCTGAGTGTGAATCGCTGACAACTTCAACACACTATGCCTTTATCCGATTATTAATGCGATGACCGATCGTTTCTTAAAAACATACTTGACGAAAAAAAAGAACAACTAAAAATCTTATAATTACAATTAAATTATTATTAAAACATCTTATATATTTCATATATTCTACGCGTAATAAACTGTTAAACACAACAAGTTCAACGCTCTGCGTTAAAATTGTCGCTATGCTTTTTTAAAGCGACAATTTTTACAGCTACGAAATCTATAATTGACGAAAATGTAATAAAAAGTACCTGACGTGCCGGTCACGCGCGGACATCCGAGAAACATACCGGCGTGCTGAATGTCTTCGGCTTCGGCGGAAGCCCTCTCCGCGTTTTGATCGATCAGACAGATCTCGCTCGCTATTCGCTAAACAATGCGAAAAATGCGAAAAATTAAACAGTCAACAGTTTGACGCTGCCTCGCGGGAATATATAACCAACTCTCATCAGAATCGCGATGGCGCAAGCCATTCCGACTTTTCTCGCCCCCAAGATCGAGACTTTGACGCGATGCGGATAGACGTCGCACGGTCCCAGTTGTGTCGTCACCAAAGCGTTCTTCGTGCTGGTTGTCGTGATGGGGGTTTTGCCGATCTATTAAACAAAAAAAAAAGAAAACACGTTGCGCTAAACGGGCTGCTAAGAATAAGTTTTTGGCAAGTTATTTTTCAAATGTATCATCTTTACATTTTTTTTCAAGTTATTTTTGTTTTCCAAATTCCAGGTGTGTGGATTTTATTTTCGACTCACTTCGTCGTATATGGTTTCATCTCGCGCCTCACCGTCGGCAAGGCTGTCGTCCAAAAAGTCGTCCCGTTTATCCACGTCAGATCTTTCATCAGCCATGCTTCTATCGTCAGCCGTTAGTTTTAAATTTCGAGCAGCTACACACACACACACACACGCGCACGCACGACCGTGTGTGTTTAAGATACAAATTCAATGTTAATTCCGCTGTGTGCTTTGGCGTAACATCGCTCTTACGTCATTCGCGCGTTATAACGCTTTATAAAATATATATTATACGGCCCGTGTCACCTCGTCACTCTCATTACCTCAATCGCGTGACTTCCTTGTCCTACAACGTTTATTATCTCGACGGACGTAACGACGAGGTGGCCGCTGCTTCTCAGGAAGAGGCTTTTAAATGAGTCGCGCCGGGAAGAGTCTCTCTCTTTCTCTCTCTCTCTCTCTCTCTCTCTCTCCGCTGAAGCTCACGCTCTCTTATGCAGATCCGGATCGACCTACGCATAAACGAGCCATCGGTTTTTGAGGTGAATCGAGTATCTCCGTTATACGAGGAAGAGGGAACCGTTCCGCGGAGGAGGTGGAGGAGGAGGTAATCCCACGAGAGAAACTCTAGCTGGGAGAATAACGGCGGAACTTATCCGCGCGCCGCGCTGTAAATTAGCCGCAGGTAGTCGTCGTAGAAACGCAAGTTTCCTCCTCCTCCTCCTCCTCCTTCTCGTCCCTCACCATTCCTCTCATCGCGCTCCCTCCGTAATCGCACCGGATACGCAACACACTCGCGCGCGCGCGAATATATATATATATTCACGCCGCGCGTGATGGTTGCATCTGCGCGCACGCACACACACACACACACACACGCTTGAAATAATACGCCAAGAGCTATTAGTTTGATCGCACAGCGAATAAGTACGATTTTAATGACCGTTCCGTATAAATAAAATAATTAACCTTCCCCCTCCCCTCCCCCCCCGTGTCACATGTTAAATCATATATCACGTACGACTTTGTGAAATTCCGAGAATTGTCAATGAGAAAGTTTCGAGCGAGTATTTATTTTCAAAGAAACAACATTGTCATCGATAAAGATGGGTTTTTATAACACATAAATTGTAACGGCATTACTTAGTCACTCTCTCTCTCTCTCTCCGAAACTTTGTTCGTAAAAAAAACTCATAAAGAATTTTTATCTTTTCATCTTTAATTAGCGGTGCGTTCGATAACTCTGTAATCACGTCTTGATGAAAATTTACGTAAAATAAATGCTCGAATATATCGAGGAAGCCTCGTCGCAAGTCTTAAAGAAAAAACAAAAAAAAAATGGTCGAAGTTATCATTTATTTGCGCATGAGTGGACAGGAGATTATTAACGTCAATATTGCTATATTATCTCCTCGAGATCCTCCTGGGCCTTAAAGGAGGTCCCCGGAGGAGCGGGGGGGAGCGTTTCATAGCAAACATGCGATGCCATATATTCGTTCCGACGTACGCGTTGAAAGAAACTTCTCGGCGCTCGCGAGATATAATGGCTCGAGCGACAATCTCTGACCATCTGCGGTTAAAAAAAAAAAAAAAAAAAAATTAAAACTTTTTCCATTTATACTCTTACGCGTCGCGCCAATAAATCATGTTCGGTGCATTTAGGAGTAGCCAATGAGGCGTTCCCGGTAGTTTGGACCCGCGCGCGCGCGCGAGCGGTTTTAACACACATTCGAAGATGGATCTGCTTGCCACGAGAGGCCTCGTTTTTCGCGCGCGCGGCCCCAATCCGGGCCGATCCGCGCGCGCGCGCACGGACACATTCAATTTTAACGTTAATAATCGCTGGGAAAATTGACGACCTTAAACGCGGGCCATTCATCAGGCCCCGATCGATATTGCGAATGCGCCTTAACGACGCGGAGATAGCATCGACCATCCGTGCGCTGCAGAGTTATTGAATCGCTTCAAATAATATACGAGCCAATAATGTATGAATAGTCCTGCAATTATGGCCGGCCGATCGTATCTAAGGGCGCGTTTGTAATTTAGTAATCGTTCATTCTCACCGCACCGAGGGAGAGTCGCCGAGCGAATCGGTGGATTGTATATCGATCGGTGGTTGCGATCGCTCGCCATTTTTTTTATCACTATAGGCGATTTTTGGCGATCGTATGGTACATATACCAAAGTGTACCAAACTATAATTCGAGTGACTTCAAACTATAGCTTGATATACTTTGGTATATGTACCATACGATCGCCAAAAATCGCCTAATATGTCCGAACTTTCGGGAACACACAATCGCTATTGTAATTCGCGCTACACTGGACCGATAAAACCGACTCCCGCTGTTTCTCTCTTTCTCTTCGCGATTTTACCAACTCCCGGTTATCTCATCCGAGTCTCTCTCGATTATCCTCGCCAGGTTGCCGTAGGACTGTAATAGGATAATACGTTTTGTATCTTTTTATTGACCCCGTGACATTTGCAGCCATTCATAATGCCAGTTAAAATCGGTATCTACCAATTAAACGATTTCCTAATAACATCCGCGCCGCAATCGGTGAGGTGAGGAAGCAATTTCGCATATCTGACATTTAAAGTTAAGCGCCGCCGAGTGAGAAGCGGTTCGCTTAATTAATTCCCCGCCTTAATTAATCATATGCAAATTTTTTTTTATCGAACACTGAGAAACGAAGGAAATCGGTTGGCGCGAATCGGTTGGCGATACACGGAAAATTTCTCGTCCACCCATGTGACTCGCTCGCCGATTCTCACAATCCGTGCGTTTGAATTGCTGCTACGTAACCGAACGCGACGCTCGAACGCAGGAGGGAACGCCACGACGAGGAGGACACGAATCGAGCGAGATAAAGGCGTGATTCGACGATAACGATGTCTCGTGAGGCAAGATTTAGTCGAGTAAGACGGTGCAAACGAGAGAGCCTCCGCTCTCGCCGCGGAGAAGAGATAGCGGCCTCGAAGGTTTCTCGGTCGTAAGCAACCGATCTTCTGGTACCCGGAGCCAGTCAACCGATCCAGACGCTGGCTCGCGCGCATGCCTTCGGTGCACAATGGTTGGTAGTACTGCAGCTGATACAAGTATGTTCGCCGTGCAACCGGAATTTTAATTGGCTATTTGTTTGTCCGCTACACTTCGTGGAGCTGCTATTGTCCGCCCTGCCGCAGGAAAGCGACCATCACCTCTCTCTCTCTCTTTTTCTTTCTTTCTCTCTCCTTTTCGTCTCCTTCTTCTATAACCTTCCTTTCGCTCGTTGCTTGCTTTTCATCTCGCCACGGTATTAATCTACTTTTGAGAAAGGAAGCGGTTCCTCAAGCGGTCACCTCGTCCAATGTGTTAGAATCGTTTGGTTTAATCCCTGAAATTGGGAATCTTTTCTCGCGGCGTTCTCGAAGGGAACGAACAAAAAGAACTCGGGAGGGAGTGGGGGATTAATTTCGAATTTTTAAAGAAAGGAATTTTTAATTTTTCACAAATCCCCCGTTTAAATAAATCCGTTTTTCACTTTCCAATAAATTTAATTCGTCTTTTACGCTCATTGAATATCGAATTGATACAATTCAAATCCAGCTGGTATGCTTCTACGATTTTATCCTACGATATTATCCTTGTTTCTCCTTAGAACGTTACTTTTTATTTTTATTCCCAACGTGTGTCGGGAACGCGCATGGGAGTTTAATCTACCGTGTGGGTCTTCATTTTTCTCGATAATGCGCTGCAATAAATTAGGAAGCTTCAGGTTCGCCATTCGGCTTAATCAACAGCGCAAGAACCGACACGGTTCAGTTGTCCAAAGTCGCATACAGACTGCCCCGAAGCAGAGCAAAGAACGTTGGCTCCTCTCTCTTCCCCCCCCCTCCTCTTCTCGTCTTCAATCGGAACCGGCTCGAAATCCCGTGTTTTTGCGCACGCGCTCCGTGATATTTATTTCAATTAAAATCTTACCTCCTATTTTAGTCAAGGCTCAGGTTCACGATAAAAGGTTCAAATGAGTCGAAAGCGCGTGAACGAGAAAAAAAGATGTTGTCGGCATCGAATAATCGGAAACAATGATCGCGCAATAGTCAGTCCGGCGATATTATCGGGTTTCGCCCGATACATTGATTTCTCTGCCGCATTGATTAATCGCTCGTTATTTAGCAAGAGCTGAATCCTTTCCCTCTCCCTCCCCCTTCCGAGATTCATTTCCGCCACAATAATAATTACAAACGACTATTTGAACGAGCCGCGTTGCGCGAACATGAGAGAGAGAGAGAGAGAGAGAAGGAGTTTTCCTTTTTTTGGGAGGTGTGCGTACGCACTTCGGCGTAATCTCGCCAATGATCACGTACGATATTAAAAAACAACTTGCCAAGCTCTTGCGGGCTTTCAATTGAACGCCCGCGTGATTTCTCGGTGAACACGGTCTCGTAGGAGGTCGGGGCTCTTCGGCGTACGTACGACCCCCGTGGCTCGCTGAAATATCGCGCGGACGCCGGTTCATTTCGATATTCCTGGCCCCGGGCCCCAGGAACGGAGGAGAACTTCTCTCCCGGGACCACGGGGGGAGGGAGGGGGCGGCGGAGGAGGGTCTCTCTCGGCTCAAGAGACCTCTCGTTTTATTACATCGCATCGGGAAGGGGCGAGGCCGCGCGCAATTGTTTATGCCCGTGTCCCGCCCTATCGGACGCATCGGACACATTCGAACGTACCTGCCACGTACGTACATACGGAGTAGAGAGAAACGGGCTGTGCGTGGTGGTGAACGAACGCGTCTCACGTGTGTGCACGCGCGCGAACCCGAGAGCTGAGTGCGTACCCGCACCTTTTCTCCTCTCTCTCTCCCTCTGTTCCTCCTCTTTGTTTCTTCGTTCGGGCTAAGATTATTAATGGCTCAACCGAGGCCTCGATACCCCGAAGTGTCAGCCCCGTGACAATGACGAAGATCGCACCTCCAGTCCACCCTTCCTACCCTTCCTCACTCTCTCTCTCTCTCTCTCTTCCCGTGTCCGTTTTCTCGAGGACGGGCATGCCGGAGAGACGGTGCGTTATCGACGCGTGCGACTTCGATTGACGCCGGAGGTTGTTGCGATGGAATAACGATGCGATTTGTAACGTTCCGATAAGCTTCTTTCTAAACCACAACCGTTTCATTTTCTTTCTCGAGAAAATTTCACACTGCGTTTCGGTAAATTTTTATTATTTTATTCCGAAGAATAAAGAGTAAACTGTCCAGTAAGTGACTGCTTACAATAAATTATACAAAACAATGTAAATTATAGGCTTAAAAATGATTAAATGTTTATAACCGAGGTTTATTTGTCTTTCAGAATTTGTTATTTTTGTTTAACGTGATGATATGCAAACAGTAAGAAATCAAATTCTTATTAAAAATAGGAATGGGCGTGTGCGGTCACTTACTGGATTTTTATGCTTGTTGCACTTTTATAATTAGTTTACAATTACTTACACTACAAAAAAGTTTAAATTATTTTTATAAATATCTGAAAAAACATTAATTATAAATGTAATTCTAACAGTTGTTTTATTGTTGCAAGTAAATTTATTCAAGGATTATCCCTAAACGTACACAGATTCAACAATCCAGTCATTTACTGGTTGGTTTACCCTACGTGCGCGTTGTGAAACGACACGCTTAGGCGGACGGACGATGAGGAAAAGAACCTGTAGACGTGTAGGGATCAGTTGGCAGATGTTCCCAAATGATATCTAAATAAGAGATTGTATAATGTTTGGAGCGACATATCGATGGCGGCAGATGCTACTTATCAGATTGTCGGCTGGACTGATTTAAAGCGGATGTGGACAGACGATAAGAATACAAAACAAAGCTGCTTAGAACCACGAACGTGATCTCGCGTCGACAACGCGAGATATTCTCAGGATCTTCCACACGCACGGAGAAAAACATTCGTCGAAACTAATTGTCGCTTTAGTACGGCGCAAAATTGCCGAAGAAACAAACTGAGGACCAAAACTTAATTGTTACGCACGAAGATAAACGCGCGGGGACTCTTCCGAGAAGAACTCGCGGTCTCTCCGTTCGGCGATAATTAATATCGAAATTCAAGAGTGCGCATTGTGGGCGCAAGGGGACACCCGAAAGAAGGTGAGGAGAGAAGGTGAAAAGGTAGTTGTTGGAAGCGGTTTGCCGAGAGACGAACGAGTCTCGCGCGCGGGATCGGACAGGAAGCGATAAAATCGCACGAGCGAGCGGGAACGCGCGCTATCTCGGCATT
Source organism: Pseudomyrmex pallidus (assembly GCA_014825455.1). Taxonomy (NCBI): domain Eukaryota; kingdom Metazoa; phylum Arthropoda; class Insecta; order Hymenoptera; family Formicidae; genus Pseudomyrmex; species Pseudomyrmex pallidus. The sequence goes on from QVNV01002909.1 coordinate 11,060, forward strand.
CGCGCCGCGACTTCGCCATCCGCGGACTCCGTCTCTCTTCTCACTCCGGTTAGCGGAGTATTGTTCGCTTTCTCGAGGCCGGGCCTCGTTTCTCCGGGCTCTTTTCTCGTCTTCTCTTCTCTCGCGTCTTTGTCCCAGTTACCGAATACGAGCGAGCGCGAATGAGAGAGAGAGAGAGAGAGAGAGAGAGAGAGAGAGAGAGAGAGAGAGAGAGAGAGAGAGAGAAAGTGCGCGGTCATAAAGCTTCCCCGCGACGCGGTAATTATGTAGGGCCGCGCGCGCGCGCGAGCGCATTATATGCACCCTTGACCGCGCGCGCTCGCGTTTTGCGCCACGTTTCGCCGTCTGCTTTACGAGCTCCTGCTTGTAATAACAAAGCACCGCGTTGTGCGATGACACGTTAAAAACCGCGTCCGCACTTTCGTAAGTCAAGGCCGCGAACATCACCGCCGCCGCGCATCTCTTCGCGGTAGCCCGAGCTTTCTGACCCATTTCGATCCCGTATCGTTTTTTTATTCCGACGCGACTTTTTGAAATATGTAGCTTGATGCGTACCTACCACCGTGTAGGCATATGGAGAGAAAAATATTGTTGCGTCGGGATATACGATATCTTGAGCCGCGTCTGGATCATCGTGGTGCAACATTGTCGACAACACGTGTTGATATCACGTAACGCACGAGTACTGGCGATCGTAGATATTATATTTATAGTCTCGTGTAAAGTCGGTCTCATAATGTACGAAATTTGTTTGTTTAAATTAAGAATTAAAATCAACACGAGTCTATATGCTGAATATGTCCGTGCAATTCATAAATATATTTTCTTTATATAGTCAGACATGGGTCTCCCAGACACACTCAGAAATTGCGCATCAACGTTTCTAGAAAAAATTAGTTTTTTTTTCGCGAAACACTTAATATTTTCAAAACTACTAGAGATCTTTTTTAATTTGCCTTTTTTATCGACGCAGAAATATGGTCAAACTTTCGATTAAACAAAAAAAAACAAAATTGAAAAAATATTGATTTATCGCGGAGACATTCAAAGTCGCGTGGGTCTCGCAGACCCGGTCTGATTAACTCGTCGTCATTTTTGAGGTCTGACCACGAACAGTTAACACACATGAAAATTGAAATTAATTTAATTCAAAAATTCACATCGGATGCTTGGTTTGCATCACGCGAATGTGTAAAATATATTAATTTACTCTTCCATGGAAATTAAAAACTCCATTGCGAAAAAAACACCTTGCGCTGCCAGGAATCGAACCAGGGATCTCGATGCGCTCTCTCGCGTCTCTTTCGGAAGACGAAAAGTACAAGTCACAAATAGTTCGCCCGTAACAATGATGTATTGGACGGGGAATTTGAAAATAGGCTCGGCGCGCGCGCGCGTGTTAATATTCAACGGTGATCTATCGTCTCGCGCTGGCGCGTCTGAAGAGTTTAAATCGTGATTAGGATACGGACGAGGCGCGGTGAGGGTTGTAACGGTGTGTTACTTCCTGGCCACTGTTAACAGCCACGTTGAATCACCGTGGAAATGTTTCTTTGTGGACATAGACGGATCGCTTCGGCTATGCGGTAACGAGGCGCGCCGACCGTTTTGTAATGTTCGTATGTTAATGACCAGTATGAATCTCGTTACGGAGTGTGCCCGTGTTGATATAAACCGTAATGTATCAAATCCGATACCCCACGAGACGCTCGAGGATACTTTATGAAGACGTTACCGCGGTTGGAATTCGGCGCGTATATGAAAACATTTTTTTTTTTTTTTTACTTGAAATGTTGAAGTTTCACAAACAGGAAAATTTTATTTGTATCTTGTTACATATATAAAATACAGAGAAAATGAAATATTCTCTCAGTCGCGATTAATCCACAAATATAATAGCGCCTTAATTTGGAACGCGAATATAGTCGCGTAGATATGTTTAAAAATCAATTTAATTTAAAAAATATTGGTAGCAACAAGATATTTTATATTAATCCTTTGTAAACTGACTCTAAAAAATGAAACGACTTGTTTGACTGACTGAGTGACCCACGTGACTGAAATCAAATATTTCCGCAAAAATCAATATTTTTTCAATTTTCTTTAAATCGAAAATTGAACGATTCTGCGTCGATAAAAAGCAAATTGAAAAATCTCTAATGGATTCAAAGATATAAGAGCGTTCAGAAAAAAAATTACTTTTTATTAGAGAGGCCGATGCGCAATTTTTGAGTCTGGGAGATCCATGTCAGTCCAGGAAAAGTTAAAAATTGCTGTTTGCGTTATTAGTATTCAATGGCCGCGTTCAGCAGATAACAATTTCTGAATTGTTATCTTGTCGACGTTGATTGGTCGATTCTAAAAGTGAGAGCCAATCACGTTTGATTGCCACGGAGCAGCTTGTGTTCCGCAGAAAAAATGACATTCCCAGTGCAGATATTGTCATTGTTTGTATCAGATAAAAACAATGAAAAATGTATTTGTCGAAACGTAGACATTGTACGCGAAATGTCTTACGTTTTTACATCACTGGAGAGTAATAACATACTCCACGCAACTATTCTCGGGTTAAAATACTAAATAAACATATGTTTAGTATATTTAAATGTAACATCAAGAGTCCGTGCATTGGAATATTATTATTGGCACGCGGAAGATAAAATATCTCTTTCTGTTTTCTCTCGCGTATATTTCTCCGTACAGATTACAATTAGACTCATCTCGTATGTATACGACGACGACGACTACGCGAACACTTTTATTCCCCCGTCCCGTAAGAAGCAGTCTTTTCGTTCTGCTATTTGCTCGCATTGCGGCCAACTATTCCCTAAGCCACTTTGCATTTATATGAGCGCGCACTTTGCTCGCGCGCTTCTCTCTTTCAGCGCGTTCCGTTCACGGACGAAATGGAGGACGAGGAGCGCGTGCATTAATCTGGTCGTAAGAAAAGAAGAGAAAGATGAGAGAGAAAGAAAGAACGAACGAAAAAGGACATGGCGGAAGAAGAGAACAAGACGCTACGTGTGTGCACACGACGACGACGAGTGCTCTGGCGCGCGGTTGTAGAAACTCCCAAGAACTCCTCGGGTTTGGAACGGAAAGAGAGAAAGGAGCGAGAACGGAAGAGAGAACCGAGGATGTAGCGGCGCATCACAGGAATGAGAGATCGCGCGCGCGCGCAAAAGAGAGAGAGAAAACCAGGGGGTAGATGAATTATGTTAAACGCTTGTTTAAATACATGTACGCCTAGGGATACACACACTGCGCGCGAGTCGAGGAGGGACACCGCGCGCCATTCGTCTTCTCGATTTATATTAAATCGCCTCTCGAACGACCCGACAACTCGGTTTAGCTCCAACCGAATCGTGCCAGTTTCGCGGTCTTCACTTTTTCTCTCATCGAAGCTCGCTTTGTGAGCGAGCTCACAAAATCGTAACGTTCAAGTTCCAAGAGAGAACGTCCGTACGCGCAGCATTTCGTCGAAGTTACGAAAATCTTCTCTTGATTAAACAAAACTCGTCGTATCGAATTGATCCGGAGCTAGGCAGGTTTCTATTTATTTTCCGCTCGGTCGTCTATCGCCCATCGATCGTTGAGTACTCTCAACTCTCCGAACGTGCTTCATATCGAATCATTCACTCAGAACTAGCTCGCTGAGCCAGCAACTGTATCACACCCAACCGATCACGAGCCGATTTACTTTACGACTCGCGCTGAACAACACAAGACTCGGTTCTCATCATAAGCGATCGTGCCGCGGCGGCACGAGGATGTTACGGATGGAATGTGTTTGGGCGTTTTAAGAGGGTCCTGGAGCGTACTATATATATCGTGACTACTGTTACCGATACAAGTAACATCAACCATAGAACGTCGTTAGAGAAACAAGGATATACATATGTAAAAAGAGGTTATGTTAGATTTAACCGTATTTCAGATTGTTCGTCTATTGTAGGCTTC